>JABASC010003410.1:0-14265 GCA_019776185.1 Plutomurus gul
CCTTCAGCTATATATCCATTATATTTGTCAGAAGCCTCTGCTCTCCATACAAGGATATTGGAGAAGCCAGTACCGGAAAAAGTACTCACGTCGAGTGCTGTGTAAGTCTATTATGTGAATGATAGGGGAAATGGTATGCCAAATTGAATCAATGAACGTTAATGGTACATGGAAGCTTAAAAGGATACAAGGAACAGAAAATAGAATAGCAAGATGAATGAATCAGAATGATTTCTGTACGGTTCACATTATGTGCATCTTATTGGCTCTGTATATCACAGCTAGTAAAAGCCCTTTATTGTCGTTCACTGCTCTGACACAGCGTGTTTGTGTGTGTGTTGAACATCCATCTCATTCTTCTGTCAATTACTCGAACCCGAGCCCTTGTCTGTCTACCATGTCTACGTAGTACGTACCTAATCACGTCTGTCATAATGTAATCTATTATATATTGCTCCAGATAGTTCTTGTTGTGAGTGCTTTCCTGTCGATGTGCATCTGCTGGCATGGTACTCAATGGATCAGGCGTTGACTGTATGATGGTGGTAGTTCAGCCCGTGAAATCACACGCTCGTTTACTTAGTTAGTGTGTTAGTGTTACTATCACAATCTGGCAGCAGCGGTTTAACCTGTCGCTTTATATTCCTCATTCATTACAATACTAATAATATGACAAGCAGTTTTTGCACTTTTGCAGTATTTCGTATCACTAATAATCGTGTGAAATGCAAATCTGAGATCATAGAGGCACACAGACAGAGAGCAATTTTTTTGCTTTGTGAAGTTGGCCTTGATGTAAATTTGTGGCAAATGTCAATGTGTTTTATATGCTAATTGAAATATACAAGTTAAATTAGCAAATAATCGATCAGTACGATATCGCAGGATTGACTTGACCATATGGACAATTCCCAGCAGTGGATTCTTGTCGGGAACCGACCTGGTCATTCTAACTAATATCTGAATTGATAACGCGAGTGAGTTGATTGATGCCGAGGGGTTTAGCTCAAATCATTCGTAACTAACATCAGGGAAACAATAAATACTTTGTAGCTTTGTATTTTGAATGTGCCATTAGTTAGAATATGCTGAGTAATTTGGTTTTACTGGATGGTAGTGAGACTGTACATAGCACGTCTCCTTTGCTGTAGAATTGCAGTCGAACAGTCTCTCGTGTTGTTTATGCGTATTTTGTGTGAGAGGACCCTGGACTTACGTTTAAGACTACTAACACTGTGAAGTTCCCTAAAGTTTCTGCTACTGCTGCTCTGTTTGTATTCTAAACACATTTTACTCTGATCTCCAGTCAATTACAGACATTGCTCCGGAGCAGATAAGAATATTAGAATGGTTGCAGCTTGCTTTTAAGAAGAAACTTTTGAGTAATAGTTCTTTACGTTGAGAAGCAAAACCGTGGATACAAAACGCTGTTTTAATGCTTACTGTGTGTTACTTTCCTTTTCTAATGAAATAGGTTATTGTTCAAGTTTGGCAAAGATTTCATTTATTCCATGCACAACCTCCCAATTTTGTTCACAATTAACCTTCATAAGCATTACAAGAGCTTTGGCCTCTATTATTTTCTATCCGTTGATATTACGTACAATATCCACATTTCCATGTAATGCATATTTAGCTCTCTCTTTCACTCTGTAACTAAGGATTAGATTTCATAAAGAACATTGACTGATTCCATGTCACGATCTTCCGCTCTACGAGTAATAAGATTCTCAACATTCGACATGTTCTATTAGTAGCTCGTTGCTAGAGCAGAATTAAGTTTCACTGCTCATCTGTTTGCAGTTTGCACCATGATCTCACATACATGCGGCTTCAAATCAGTCGGTATTCCTTTTACAACAAATATATATGATCTCAGTTCTGCCCATTCATATTCATTTGTGATACAGGGTGATTATTTGTCCTCATTTAGAACTTATCCACGCAAATTTCTTATGTCTGATCACGCAGATGATTGTATTCGATACTTGCTATATTTGTATCGTTATGTGCAGAAAAGCAAAAAAATCCTAATAATATCATTATTAAATATTTCCTTATTTCAGTATAAATTCAATCGCGCTAATTTCATAGAAACTGTTCTCTGAAACTTACAGTGGGAACACCCTGTGTAACTACTTAAATGCGTAAGTATGAGTGTACACAGTACACAAAGGTCACATGATTATTTGCCACATCTTTGCTGTTTATTGTGTATTCCACCGATTCCAGCAGATTAAGTAGAGACGAACTGAAGTGTACAAACAGTATTACTATTATGATGAAAATAACTTTGTAAAATATTTCTCTAAATTGGTGGCTGCGAGATAATTGAGCTATTAGGATCAGCTACAGACTGTACAGTATCAGTCAGCTCAGGTTGGTTGGCAGAAACGCTCACGTGCAGCGGTAACCGTGTAATCCCGAAATAGGTTTTTAATGAAAACCACATGAATACAGCGTTCATCTTCTCTTATGTGCAGGAAATGAAGGAACTCTGAGCGCTCACATTCAGCACAAAACGTAATCGCAATGTAAACTGTAAAGAACAACAAGAGAGAAAGAGAGGTAGATGTGTAGAGAAAATGTTATCATCAGTTGAATGCACCTCTAAGTTTCAATGGTGAAGTAGAGCCCTGCTACAAACGATGAATATAAAACCACCTACTCAAATTAGAAGCGCAGGCAGTGCAGCTTATGTTTATTAGCTTGTGTTTATGACATTTGATGATGTTGGTAAACGATACTGCATACGAAAAACATTTAGGTATCTTTAGCAAAGTATCGGATAACCCTCAAATTCAAGTCAAAATGAAAACGAGCTGCATAAACTATTTCTTTACGTTGCCAGACTTGGAAATAATTCCTTCTGTCGATCGCTCGCACGCAAGTAACCGATGTTGCTGTTGAGTGTGGTGCATGCATCAAGTTTATTTCAAAACAAACCCCAGGGGATTGCGCAGTTCAGCCAGTTAATGGCTTTTCTGGATGGATTTTATTGATCATCTCAATGTACTTGAAAGATTGTAGGATGGTGATAATAAAACATTCTAGACTTCAAAAAATGAGCTCGCAGATAATATTCAATAAACCCATCTACGATCGTAATATAATTTAACACTGTATTCTATTACCTCACCTACTTGTATTTAGATGACTCCTGGATCCATACAGTGACTGGTACAAAAGACTGTTTAGTAAACAATTCTGACGTTACTTTTTTGTCGAGCTGGTGGTGGCATGTGTCATGAGATTTTCCTGTCGAGAAAAATATCCAGCACAGAAAGGTGTCCCTCATGAATGGCTCTGAATGGGTAGGATTACATATACATTTATGTATATATCTAGACATGGCAATTTCGTGCCAGAGGGAATTGGAGGTTGTAGTCACGGAGATGTGGACACGTTTGATAGAGTGTGCTCTATCTGAAACTCTTTTTATATTGCACTATCGGGGTATCTCAAACTCAATCAATTTCTTTAGGCAATATAAATTTGTCTGGAGTGCATTTATTTGGAAGTTTGTGCAGAAAATAATATCTACTCCATTTAGCAATTAGTAGTTGCGTTCGGAGAAACCTCGCATGCATGACATTTGATGGTTGAGTCGCACTTGCGTAAACTTTTACATGTACCCTCCTTCTCCTGCAAACTTGCTCGGGTGGTTTCAACTTTATTTACTATTTGCCATTGTAGAATGCGTAACAATCACCATACACTGTTTTTATACCAGAAAGGCTTTAAAAGTCCTCGTATTTTTAACTCACAGAAATTTACACGGTGTTTCTGCTTAAGGAGAAGCGCTCTATAGCGTTCTATTCGAACACTATACTAAAAATTCAATTAGTGAACCAATTAATTCCAAGAAATCACATAACTTTGCAATTAATAGAAGTGAATGGTAATACTGGATCATGTCTGTTACTGTTTCCATTCTTTCCTCCCCCCAAATATACAATTTCTAATAAGCTTGTGCACTTTTATAATCGGTTATGGTGGTTTTGGAACCTGTCGTGTGAATGTAATATAAAATTCAAGTGACTGCGTGTGCACATTGTCTTATAAGTATATATGGCATACCCTCTCGTCTGTCTGTCCGCCCTTTATGATATGTAGAGCTGGCACTGGCTTTAAGCAAAATAGTCACAGAAGCAGAAGTTATAAATATGTAGCAATGATAGATAGAAGAAGAGAGGACACGACACACGCCAACTTTTGCCAAGAGAGCCAAGTCAGGCCGAAGGGAAGTGAGTAAAAGTCTTCTTTCATTAATAACCATCATCATCATTCATCATACATTAATGCAACGCATGCTTTGCCCGCCGCGACCATAAAGTACATAGAGAGGAGAGACTGGTGCCCACATCACAAACACCACCACACCACCGAACGAACGAACGAAACTGTAGCATCTATTTAGCTCTGTGCATTATGAATAGCCCATTCGGAGTCTTGACAGACGTTTCTGTGTGGAATTGCCGTGCACAGCTTTCCGTGCCGACACACATACCATGCACCACCTGCATGTGCCGTAAAGCTTTTAATTCCATTAATTCCTTCGGTTCTGATCTTTAAGCCGTCCGGTTAACACCCCCAACGACAATATCCTTGACTCCGAACACACACAAAGTAGGGGGCGGCTCTGCATTATTGCCTCACTCGCGCAGAGATATTCAGCTTTCTCCAATTACTCCAGTGGATTGACTGATTTTCCTTGCAGTCGTTCAGACTCTGCGCTTCTGATCGAGCCGTTGCGGTACATTGCGGTGTCCTGTGTAATGCTACGTGCTGTTTAGACTTAAAATTCTCTCTCTTGGATACCCACATGCAATGACTCAGACGACGCAAACACACAGATGAATAATGAGTTAGAGAGTATTAGTGGTCAAGCGTGAGCTAAAGTAAATCTTGTAGTATTTCGATGTATCCAACAAAATATGTTGGATTTCTGTAAAGGGGGTAACACTTATTTATAGGAAACAATTATTTTATTTTCATATAAAGTATTTATCAATAATATATAGTGATGGCAACATTGACACTATCTAGGTACATATGTACAGGGTGGGCCAGAGACAATGATAGAACTTTTGAAATTGAATAACTAAAGAACGGGTAACTTTATCCAAACGAGGTCAAGGGAATATGAAAGAGCATTAAATTCTCTGTCAGATTTAGTGATTTGAGTACCACCCTAGCGGACATCCCTTAAAATTCGCATCATTTACGAAAAATGCGTTGTTCTCCTGAATATTTTTCATGTTTGTGATAACAATGGAAAAGTACTTTATCCAACACAATATCGATATTCTGATTTATCATTTTTAGACATACACATTGTTTGTATTTACCAATTATAGCATGCTCAGTAATGCATATAGAAACATAAAAGCGCCGAAAAATGCATGCTGCGTACTTTGTGTGTACAACGAAAGAAAATATATGCCTTCACTTGACTGAGTACCTAAGGATTCTGACTCTTTATCGCTTTTGTAGGAGTATGACTGTTTATCGAACACCGTGTCTCTGACTACTCATACTCTCTCACTCATTATTAATCTGTGTCTTTGAGTCGTCCGAGTCAATGCCGGATGCCTCACTGAAGGTAGTAAACGTTGCGATGACTGCGTTTATGCTTTACGGCCTGAATAGTATTTTCAGACTCGTATAGAAATGGTGTCGTACTCTGTTGTAGTACAAACATGTGTATGTACACCTCTCTGTATAAGGTGCTTTCCTCGTAAGTATCCGAACTAACGCCTCTAAATCAGTGTACTTCACTTAAAAGTTTTACGTATTTCTACACGAAATGTCAGGTTTGACATGAGCCTCTGTGTGTGTATGTGAGTGTTATGTGTGTGCTTGGAGACCATGAAACGAAATGAGATAGAGACGCTCCCATTAGGGCACGTTCCTGTTATGACGACGGCCAGGCTACAATGACAACGAGGCGAGGGAGTAGCAGCATTGAGGTTGGCCGCAGTAAAATATCGCGCACAGTCAAAAAGTCTTATGTGAATAGATAATAAGTAGGTTATTTATTTTTACAGACCATGGGGAATGTGAATATGCATAGGCACTGTATGTAAATGTGAGTGTACAGTGTACACAGATAGTGGATATTAAGCTTGCTTTCAGGAATTTCCATATTTCTCTCGTTGTTCCCGCTTTCAGTTAATAGCGGCTTGATGTGTATCATATTTTGGGGACGTGTGAAAGCTTCGCTTTTCCAAACAGCAAAAACATTATGGTTGAGTGGTAGTCGAGGCTCGGAAAGACAACTTTCTCCATATATTATAATGGTTTTTGATCATTGGAGATGTATACAGCCCGCAGCAGCCTATTCCCTAATATATACTTACGACTACGTGGTAAAAATCTGTCCTATTACTGTCCCATTACACTGGCTATATTATATGAAGTTAAATTTTTTCCCCGAAAAAAGTCTATATACTCGTGTTTTTTATTGTTTTGTGGCCCTAAAACTACTATTTACTTAAGTGGATGTTGTAAATGTCGTTGTCATAAATGTTCGGATATTAGGTTGTGTGTGTGTGTGTGTGTGGTTGATGAGAAAATGGAACGCTTATCTCATCCGCCGACATAAATTCCCGGATAAATCATCCTGCGAGCATTTCATTGTGAGCATGCAATGTGGCCGTCCCGTTCAATGTTTCACAAGAATTTCTGCAGGTTGATTAGAGACAGAGCTGGAGAGAAGGAAAGAGGAGAGAGAGAGAGACGAGAGAACATTTTGCACCGTGCAGAAAATTACGAGTACGAGGGATTTTCACTTCTACTATTCCCCTCCATATGTTCTCCTCGATGTTCCATAATATTTTCTTGTCTCCGTTTATCTTCCTGCCCAGCACAATCATTCGGAGCCGTTTTTCTTTATTGAGTGTGCACCGGGTTCTTCCAGTCGCACTGTTCATTATGCACCATTCTGAGTGAGTGCCACGTAAAGCCACTCAGAGAGAGAGTGGGAGAGAGTACTATTATTCTTTCCTATATCTACCCGTAATAAATTATAGCGTCGATACTACTATATACTTCGATTTAGTAGTATATATACAACTTAGACATTGTGGTACACGTGTCCTCTAAATAGGCAGCTATAGATATATAGCGTTTGTCATGTTTGTCCAAATGACCTAAATAATAGATTCACGCATGCATTAATTGTCGTACACGAATGAAGTGCACAGCATGGAAAGACAAGAAAGCTCTTCATAGCCTGTAACTTTAAACGACCTTTGATAATCCTTGTTTTATGGATTTAACCGCTCCACATCACAGTCTACAAAAGTCTCTCTCAATGTTTTTCTCTGAATCAACTTGCATTCATTTGCATATGAACTAAATGCTAAAGCATGACTTTTTTGGCACAGTCCTCCGGCCACTCTATGCCTTTCTTTAGGTACAAATGGAGCCTGACTGTGAGTGGTGGTATTAGTTGTAGATCTGTTACAGTGAATGTGTTCCAAAATTTTGTAACCAAACTGTCTGATGCTTAAAACCAACTTAATCCTGTCCTTTAATAGAACAAGTTTCTTATGGAAAATGGTTGTTCTTGAAAATTGAAGTATAATTAAAGGGGATATTTTCCCCAAAAATGTAATTGATTGGTTTGTTATTGGGCTCACTCATTAGATTGTCAAAGGAATTAATAATTGAAAAGCATTACAAATTATTCACTAAATAGTGCTATACACTTTGTGTTGTGATGTATTTTCAGGCTACGTGTCTGAATGTTTAGCGCTGTCAGCCGCTCACCAATCGGCAATCACTTGTGCGCCAGGACAGCCATAAGGGTTGTGCATTGCATGACCAGGTGATGTCACGCTAGTAGATCCAATTATCTTCTATAGGGAGCATTAGTTAAACGAGACCTGTACTTCTTGGCGAGACACAATACGAAGATTGTGTTAGGCAAGATGTTGACGAGCATAGATGCTCACAAACCGGCCAACCGCCCACCTAACCGGTTGGAGGTTAGCTGGTTGGATTTTGTAAATTCGGTTGGTGGCTGGCTTGTTGGCGATTGGATGCGAAATCGTATGCATTCCAGCAGGTTGGAATCTGCCTCAGCGGTTAGATCAAACCGGCCACCCAACCGCATGGAGTTTGGATTTTGTTTAATCAGTAGGATTGAATGTCGCTGATTGGAGATTGAATGTCACGGGTTGGAGATTGGCCGGTTGGCAATTGGATACAAAAGTGTGCATCTAATGTTGATGGGCCGCCATTATCATTTTTAGAGTGCACATTTCTTAGATGGTGAATTTTTGCAGTGCTAACATTGCAAAGTGTTAACAATTTCACCACGAAGTGGGACATTTTACCGGGGATTATTTAAGGAGTCATAAACAGAATTATAATTTTTATGTACACTTATCGTTCGTAAAATTTTCGCTCAGTAAAAATTCACACAATGAAAAGAGTACTACAGGGAATCTGACGAACGCTGTATTTTATAATAAGTTAAATCTACTTTTAGTGGCTATAGTGTGTATAGGCATTGTTATAGAGACGTGACGTGGCATTGGTGTGAAAGGGAACTGGAAGGGAGAGTGTCAAAAGTATGATAGCAGCGAGAGGACGGTGTCACAAAATCCTGGAAATTTTCAGTTTGACAGTAATGGTGAATATTCCCATCCCCATTCCAGATATCAACAACAATATTTCTAGTAATGACAGCTGTCCAGCTTGTACTCGTTTCCAGTTTCACTGCTGAGAATCGACTAGAAAAATTTTACCACTTATCAGAAGCCTTTTCCAAACACTCGTCAACAACACAAAAAGTGTCTATTGCTGTTGAGGTATTAGAATGGCTTCCAATAATTGCGAAAGTTTTTTACGACTGAGACTTATTGTGAGTCTGCGATATCTATCTTTAGTACACGTTCACCATATGAACAGATTTTGTAGTCATTTTCTGAGTCTTTCTTTCCTAGTCTTCTATAGAATTAAGTATCTGCCAAGCCTCGACCCGTCAATCACAGTTGCGGCTGTGGATCAAAATGATTATGAAAGTAACTCGAGCAGTTGGTATTCTTTTTAGTTAGGCGCAACAGAATACAACTTTGCATCCTCCGCCATAATAATATTTAGTAACCGAATTTAGCGATCAGTGTTCAAAGGCGATCGGTGACAGATAATGGAATGCACGATAATATGCACTATTTGGCAAATACTTCTTAATGTCGCAGCCGTATTCTAAAGGGCTTTCTAACAATCTTGTTAGTGTAGTAATTTAAGCATTAGTATAAAATGCACCTTCTCTCAGAGATCTCACCAGTTTTCGGGCTCCCTGACCTGACTGCTTAACCAAATGTGGCTTGTGTTACCATTTTCCATTGCACATTCAGAGATTGCATATATTTAGAAAAACGAGCAAGTCGTACGAAAGGTACATACATTGCACTACTGAAGGCAGTTAATATCCATTTATTCTCATACATTAAAATGTAATTAAAAGCTTAAACGACAATGCCAATGATTTGTGAAACGTTCTAGTTTGAGAAAGCGAGCAAGAAACAGTCGTACGTATATTTAATTTTCAGACTTACATGAAAGTTACTGCACTGTAGGAATCTCGTATTTACAAGTTATTATGCAGTAGGCAGTTCGTTGCACATGCCACCCTAATTTGTCATTTACATATCTGTACGAAAGTAGAATTTTATTTGCCATCGTACTTTCAAATATGTGCTCTCCGTAGACGAGTACCGTGTAGTAACATACGCATTGCATTTGATGTTTTAAGTGTATCCTGTGTTTCCACATATTATTATGATTGTTCCTTTCTTCTACATACTACGATGCAATAGGTTGATACTAAATACACATACACATGTATGTATATTACACAACATTTTGTACCTTTACATGAGCACGTACACGACACATGATACGAATATGCTAATGTTGTATTTAATTTGCCTTATAGGTTCAATATTTTTGGCACATACTAATATCGGGGATTACATTTTGGGCTATTCTCTGATTTCATGTAAACCTGATCACATCGTCTCTCGCAGTCCACAGTGTTCAGATACAATTTGTGGACAACAGTAAGTGTTGCATAAATTATTACAATATCCATTTGTTACACAGATATTTGCGGCAAATTAATCCTTCTCAATTACATACTGTCAGTAGTTTCGTGGAAGATGCAATAGAGCAGATATCTGTAATTGCTTAACGAATTATCTCTGTGCAGGATAAAATGGGATGAGTTGTGTAGTATTGGTAGAGACACGGACAGGGTGATACAAGTATGTACAAGGCAGTAGTGGATCGATTAGATAAATGTAATAAAGAACAACTTCGCAAATCACATACAGACAATATTTATTACGCGTGGCAGTATTAATCATTTGTTATGTTATAGTCATAAAAGTTGTGTGCATGCACGACACAGAGAGACGATAGAGAGAGAGAGATGGAGCAATGCATTGATTGTCCAACATAACAGCAGTGCAGATAATTAGCATACATGTGGTATTTATGGAGCAGATGTTATTCCATTAGCATAATAACCGAGCCAATATGAGAAAAGAAAGGTAAATCTTTCAGACAGGCCTTAAAGCGGCTTATTTTGCTGGGCACGCGGCGGCTATGCGAATTCTGAGGAAGCAGATAACAGAGGGATGGAGACAGATTAGAAAGGATGTGCTCTAATGATGCGATTTGAGTGAGGCAGCAGCTTTTCTGGAAAATCAGCGTCTGTTCTGTCTTCTTGTTGTTTCTTCTTTCACTGCTCTTTCCATCAATTCGCCGTGGATTTTCGACGTTTTCCTATGATGTGGTGGATGCAGAAGCAGTGGAGTAATGTGCTCGGCCTGTTCCTTAAGCTTATCTGTCATTTAGAGGAGCACAGCACAGCACATACAGTAAGTAGTAGTGAGGGATATTAAAGCCAACGAATGAACAGACACAAGAACCAGATGTGATAATAATTTATGGATTGTTTTTCTACAAGCTTTTAATACTTCGGAACATACTCTGAATATATGTACATTTAGTACATCAGTTGCACAGCCAGCCCCACAGCTTCGCTACAACAACATTCCAAACGTATATTTCTACATCATTCAACTGTCGCTACAGCTATATGTTTTAGTTACAAATCTGCCCACAATTTGAAAACAACAAAGTTCCTGCACGATTAACGAAAATTTCTGCATAAAAGTTTCCAATGTGAAGCTCTGGTCTTTTTAGTGGGGCGTAATAATAATGTAATACTAGTAGCCTATCTGTAATGCACTGTACTATTTCCCGTGCTCTGCTATTCAACAGGATACCACTACTAGAATGAAATCGTATCTTTTTACATACACCTCACTTTTAAAATGGAAAAGGCAGCAAACTAATTTCTCTGCACTCACTCAATTCACTGTATGCATATTCATGGTGGTAGTTCCCTGCAAAGAGATTTTTGACATTTACGCAAATGTGAGTTCCGACTAGAAATGTAATATATAGGTTCATTGATTTTGTGATAAGTTTTTTTTACTGCGTCGCTACTACTCGAGATGTTTTGGTAGATGATGTGTACACTGTAGTGTTCTGTTGGGACTCGATGCTCCGACGATCTGTCTATAATATTCTGAAAGCATATCAAACGTACTGGCAGCTTAAATAGCACTACATGTCAGCAGAGAAGAAAACTGTCTTGTGTAAGCTTTTGATATTTCTTACGATGATTGCTTTCTCTTATAAAAATACATTATGAGTGTACACGAACTGTGTAAAGCCTTGAATGGGCAAGTTTATACAGTACGACCAGTTTCTACTATAGTACACTTAAAGCATTTGCAAGCAAACATTTCCTTATTGAGAGCTTGCAGGAATATGCGTAATTTAGAATTCGTAAGAGTGAGTCGCCTTAACAGAGTAAAATGTGAATTAAGTTTCCCCTTTTGGAATGTATTTATTTCTAATGTCATGCATTACTGTTATTGCTCCCTATCTACGTACATTTTCGCTTATACGAAGTGACAGCTTAAAATGAAAAGAGGATAAAGTTGAAATTTCTATGGAAGAGCATTTTCGGTATTTGTGTAATAATATAAGCATTACTTTCGTGGAATTCGTTTCCAGCACAAAATATAGACGTTTTCACTTCATTGACAGAATCTATCCCCGAGTACGGTTGTTGGATGCGTTTCCCTAATGCAACCCTATGAAAGCAACTATATGGGGGAAAGCATAACATGATTAACATAATATGCAGCACAACCGTTTCACGAAGTTATCAATAAGTGAATCGACAAAAAAGGACTCGTATGAAATTTGTTTACGGATAAATGTGTGCATGTTAACATTATGTATACGGTAAAATTTATTCCTGAAAATTTCCTACATTAAAGTGTACGCAGTTTTAATATGCTACCTATCAGATTATTCTATTGACATTCCATTTATTTTACATACTACTACATGCACAGTCACAGGTACACTTCTCGGAGTAGTGCAATTGTAGTAGTAGGACACAAATTCTGACAGTGAGTTTGAGGAGATGTACGCAGCCAGTAGACTTAAGAGTCCACGGCAATTGATCCGCTCTATCTCTGAATAGTAACCGGGAGCATTATAATAAATATTGTGTACAATTTTCAGTGCATAAGCCTAGTGGGTTTTCGTGTCCCTCTACAAAGATTAAAAACAGTGCCTATGTAAAGAGATATTCCCAAGCAACATCTAGATTTGAGATACGGCATGTAATTGCATTTTTTGTTTGAATATTTTACGTTTTTCATAGATGGGCTCCATCTTCCTGATAGTATCGTCGTCGCAACTGAGGGCATACCAAGTACACACACAGTGGAGGTCGTGCGGACACCATGTTGACTCTCTCTCTCTGTCTCTCATGACGTGAATGTTGAAAAGATGCTCTTCATCTCTCTTCCTGTAAACAATCCCTTGCCATTTCTAGAGCAGCATTATCTAGTAGTGGGTGTTCCAATGGCCCCCGAAATTCTAAATCTTCATTCGGAAAGCATTCAATGTAAGTCTCGAAGTAAGTCAATAGGCCACTAAAGACATTTCCGTTCCCGGAATGTTTCCTGAATACGGCCCTGATTAGTTATATTGAAATGAGGAAATATGCCCGTTTCATTGCAAAAGTGAAGTATGAAGCAGCAGCTACAGAGAGTTTTCCTTCCTCTAATGTTACAGACCATGTTCAATTGCTCACAATCATTGAAGTCAAACTGAGGAGGCAAGAGAATTTCTAAATAGTATGTACGCTTTTCAATATGCACGGTTGTCTGGTTCTGTTGTGCACCGGCAATAAATGTGGATACGGTAGAATTAACCCTTATTTTTTTCTGCCGCCACACTCCATTCCTTTAGTACTACTATCCGCCCTGTTATTACGACTTACTTGTGCTGGCCTGATACTTCTGAGGACAATTTACGTCTTTATGCTAGAAATGGAGCAAAAGCTGTCAAATTCGATCTACAACTCACAGTAGTAATGCTGTTGGTAGCAGTACATTCCGAAAAGTAATTAGTTTCCTCGTGTACATGCATACGGGACACAGAGATGAATTTTTTAGAGGAAATGTTTAATTTGCCGAAAAAATGACTTCAAATTGTGCTTTTGCATGCACATAAGATCAGTGAAACCGTTGTGCTGTTCGTTATTTAAATTCTATTACACTTCCTGGCAGTCGTCGTCGTCGCGCCTACAACGAAGCGCTAGTTTCCACAGCTCGTATATTTCTTCTTCTCTGTTCTGCTGCTAGTCACTGGCTCCTTTTGCAACGGGAAGCCACAGTCTACATATTTCGGCCAGAGAAAAGTAACATTGTCTACTACTTACTTACCACTTACTACATGACTAGGTGTTCCTTCAGTATACTACATGCTAGTCTTGTCGAGTAAGTCAATGCAAAGAGCACAACTTGAATGCAATATATTCACGAAGGAAAGGAGGAAAAGTACAGCGACGTAGTAGCTGACTTTGTGGAGCAGCAGAAGAGAACTGTGCTCTGAGAGAGAGAAAGAAGAGTAGGTATCTACCGTGGTGAACGACGGCCAGTCAGCCAGTCGTTGCCGTTCGCTTGATCAGAGTGGATGCTCCTGGTACATGCACCACGGTTTTATTATTGTCTGCATTCTTTCCTCGACTTCTAGCTTATATACGTTCGTTTAGTGTGGTTGGTGTGCTTAGCGTATCGTATCGTGTCGCCCGTCAAACAGATACAACAGACTCTTGAAAAACAATTCCTTTTATTTTCCGAATAATGTGAC
>JABASC010003411.1:0-14257 GCA_019776185.1 Plutomurus gul
AAAGACAGAATTCTAGTACTCTCCTTTTCAAAGAATTCCATTGCCATCACAGATGTGATCTCCACTGATCGCTACCCCGTGGACCTTTTCTACGTCCCACACTTTGACCAAATCTGGGTCAAGTGTTGGGGGGAGGAGGTAAATCTGTTTAACTAATTATCACTATTGGATTTTGGTTAATTTTCTTTCAGGCGTATTGGTAGGGGGGTTGGGACTCGTTCCCGTGTCAAAAATACCCCAAGGCGCCTATACAAAATATATTCGAAAACAACAAACTCTAACTCCCCTCTGATAAATTAATATTTCACAAGTTACCCGGTTTGGTTGAAAATTATTAACAAATATGCACACTTGAAACTAATTATAGATTAACATTTTTCTAGAGCGATAACTCACAGAAGACACTGCAGGTCATTAGGAATGCAAAGGAACGCAGAAAACACCACAACTCAGTTCACCCTGATCCAATTAACAGTCATTTCGATTTGGTGCAAGATATTTTCTTGCCTCCTGATTTGAGCTCGAGCTCCCAATTCCAATTTGCATATGTTTCTCATGCTAATGTGAGAAAACTTTATAAACTCAATTTAGTCACTTTGAGATATACAAAGTAAGTATACACCTAAACACTATAAAGTTCTATACGCATGCATATACAATGCATCTATTCAGAATTTGCAAAGATACATTGGCTTGTAATATTAATGAATCACAGTGGCTATATGCTGGCCATAATAATTTCGGGTGCTAACCAACTAATTAATATGCATATGTTTATCGTGTAGATCAGTAGATCTCCAGACTTATAATTGCGTCCCACGAAATTTGCAGTTCTCCGGATTGAGTAAGCTTACTTATTTACATACTACTGTGCAGATTATTATTAGATTGAAGCTTTTGTATTGCAAAATGGAAACTTGTTTCATAGAGATTGCTTTTCGATTTTCAGGTGGAAACTTGATAGTGGAGTGTTTCGAGCCTGTGACAAACAAGCCGACGGGACAACTGGTTATCGATGCATTAACAGACGGTTATTTCATTATAATTATTACTATAATTATATATATATATGTATTTTATAATTATTATAATACATATTTTAATTAACATTAACAGCGGTTATTTCATCGCACGCTGAAAGTTTCGGAAGACCTTATTTAAGTCCTGACAGTCGAAAGCTCTTAACAGTATCATCGAATGACGAAGGAACGCATTTATTTGTTCAGCTGATCCGTGGTAAAGCCCATCATTGTATTCTTTGTCGTTGTGTTCCAGCATGAAATCTGCTGCTGCGTGTTGTTCTAGTGATAGTAGTAGATCTTCTCTCTCGATCTTGCACATGAGAGAATCCATGCGTTTTCCGATCTAATGATAAATGACAGCAATGTTCGATTTTTATTGTAGATACTGGACTGGAGTCTTTTGTAGACATAAATACAGCACTAAATATAAGTGATGTGGCATTCTTCCCCTCAAGACGAGCTCATACCTTTGATATATTCGCGACGGCCCGAGAAGGCGAGGATATTCTCTTTGTTGATCTGAAAACAGGTTAGAAAATGATAAAGGGAGCAACTTTTGTTTTATCTATCTTACATTTATTTTATCTGTTGTATAATCGCACACTTTAGCGTAAGAATTGTGTGGACAAATTCTACAGCCCTTCCTATCCCCCATTACGATTACCATTTACTAAATGTATAAGGGGATTTTTCTATTCTCTCTCTATATGACACAGGGAACACGGAAACCATTTCTGATATAGGACCGCCACCAGAGAAAACTTCTTGGAGTAGTCCAAAGAGACCGTTATTTCCTCAAAGTAGCATCAGTAAATACATTGCAACAACGTCTTCAGAGTCCGCTGTAGTCATTGATGCTGTTAGCCGAGTGTTTAACTGTGAGATTGAGTCTGTAGTTAACCCGAGTCTCCTCGTATGGATCTGAACAATAAACATTTCTACAGTGTATTACCATTATCATCATAGGGATAGATTTTTATTAGAGCACAGTCAGTAACGCAGAACATGGATGGTTTCCTTGTGATCAATGGGTGCTGGGTCGGAAGTGGATCGAGTCGGAGATAAAATTGCCGTCATTCTTGTTACTACTAAAATTAGTCTTACAATAACGTTTGCTCATATCGTTAGAAAATAGCACAGAACAAAAAAAAAGTAGTAAATCGATACTTTATGTACTTATCGCAGGAATGCACAGAAATCATTTTGACCACTATGTATTTACTGTTTATCCAAATAGTGTATCAATTTGTACATTTAAAAAAATTAAACTGTGAATAAAAAATCTTTTGAAAACATGTAATAATTAAAATATTTGGCAATCCTTACATCTACGATTCCACTCAAGCTTAAGATCATTTGTATTCGTATGATTTGCAGATGCAACAAATTGAGCGAACAACAACACAAATTTTTTTATAGGATTTTCGTTCGTTGTGATATGTTACAATGATTTATTAATCGGCACATTATCATTTGATTTTCCTTAAGGGTCTAAATGACAATGTAATAATTACTGTAATGTAAATATGTATAGTAGTAGTACTGTATGTATGTAATATATAATATGTGTAGTATATAACACGTAATAAGTACATATATCATAGTATGTCATAATGTATAGGCTATTAATTAAGGCATGACTCAGGCAGTTTCACATAATGTGTGCAGATTCGAAACATTTTTTGCAAAATATTTTCTTCAACAGTAATAGGATGGATGTTCGACTCGATCTTTTTAACACTAATGAATACAGTAATAGTCCCGCTGAAGGGTGACCTACCATACATGGATTTTTTACCTACTTACATTTAATACTTTGTATTACATAGCTGCACTAGCAAAATTAGCATTATTCACAACAGTAGTAACAATTAGTTTGGTAGTATTTCTCTCTTTTACCACTTCACACTCGTCTTATTAGCAATAAATAGCAATTAAGTACGCCGTACAAGTAAGTAGTTCATTATTAGGTACACACAATATGCAGTACATATTCACAGTACATGCATATATATGTATATTCATTTATTCATTTGCTTCAATACCCCTACACACCTAGCAGGTCCTCTCTCTCTCCCTATCTCTCTACTCAAAATGGAAATCTACTCTCATTACATATACATTTTTTATATTAATTGTAAATATCATAGTACTATCTGTCCTTTTTAATTAGCAAGTAGCAATACAACGTATAGCGACATTGATAGTAGTACAGTAGTAGTAGGTATAGCCACTTAGCTTATAAGTATAGCCTCTTTTGTTTAGTGAATAATGTATCGATAGCTAATACAATATACAGTAGTAGTAGTAGCAAGAAACAATGAGCTGCATTGTAAATACTAACATGTTTAAATATTTTTAAGTCAATTTCATCTGTTCAGAGTGCAAGCGACGGCAGGAGTATATTAAAAGTCTGAATCTGATTGTTGTGTGTGAGTTTGTGTGGCGGCGTGGCGTGATGATGATGATTCATGCAGATGAAGACATCGAAATTTCTCCCGTACGTACATATGACATTTATTCATTCACGTGCAGTAAAATTTGATCTCTCTTGAGTCGCTGAAGTATGATTAGAAATCAGTTTTAATTGGAATTTTCGTTTTCGTTGTTCAAAACATTGCCCATATTATGTCTCAGCTATTTAACTAAAGTACCTTACTATTTATATTTACTGATCTCCGTAACAATTGCACTTGTTCGATTGCAGAAGGGGGAGAAATATCAGCAGAGTTGTGATTACATTGTAATAGGAGTAGTCACAGAAGTAAATTGATTGAAAAATAGCAGGAGAAGGGCACTGACAGCTTTGAGTGTCTCTCTGCTCTGCGTGTGAAAGTAAAATATACAAAGTAAGTGAAAGGAAGGGAGAAAGCAAGAAGGGAAATGCCATTATTCCAGTCAAGTCATGGTATTTAATTCGATTTAGCGTTCAGTCACCTAATGGTGAGCTACAACAGCCTTGTATGTGTAGTAGAGTACAGTGAATGACATTTCAAGAACAAATTCCGCTCAATCGATGAAACACAATTATTCCTCGGAACGTATATTATTATAAGGTATTGTGTGCAATGTCAATAATTTACCTTGTGACTTTGTGTCGTTTGTGTGGGTCAGCAAATGAATTGTAAAATAAATTCTGCAGTTAAAATAGAAATAATAATAATACCAGTAAATTATCAAGTGAGTATACAATATAATAATCAATAGTGATTAATACATAAACTCCAGTAGTAATTTCTGCCCTGGTATGGTACTGTTGTGAGATATTTCTCCCCTATTTTATCGATTAACAATGCTTATTTTCCAGAGAAACATTCATTGCTAATATCAGTAATATTACACACATCTTATGGTAGGGTTTTTTTATGACTACGGGACAGCAGCAGATTCTAATAGTAAATCATGTGGCGCAGTGAAGATTTCTGTTTTTAGCCTTAGCAATCAAATCGGAATGTAGTAAACACAACCGGGACTGAATCGGAACAATAATTAAATTGACCGTATACCTGACTAAATATAGCCTGGAATTATATTAGCTACATATACCCGCATTTGAACAAAGTCCTATACCTACAATAATTAAGTACATGGAGTGAGCCAGTATATAAATCGGTTAACAACCATGCACTCGAGTCTAGTTAATGCGTGTGCAAACACTGTGAGCGCATAGAGTTACGAATAACAAGTCCTGAATTCATCTATATCGTGTAATATTCGAGTAAGTAATATCTTTATATTGTAAACGTATAGATACAATAGTTTATCTGTAGAGAAAGTGGGAAAACGAGCGTTTTGCGATTACGTGACGATTTGCGTTTTATTAGAATGGAATGAAATCCTGAGTGAGCGAAATTAAAATGTTGAGTTCAAGGCAGAATCGCTTATTGAGCAAACTGAGTAGGAAAATTACTGTCTTAATTTTGTTCGTGCCTATTAGAAACATGAACTCGTACAGTTTTCACTAGGCATCGATCAAAGGGATATATGAACTACTGCTACATGTAATCATAATGTGGTAGTGAAAACCTATTAGCTATATAGAATTCATATTAAATCTGTAGTAATTACTAATTGGAAGAAATTTTCACTGCGCCTCTGATTGATACACAGTACAAGACGTACTTTCACAATCTATATTAAATTCTAAAGTATCGTTAAAAATTATTTGGTTTAATGTATAAGTCATAGGAACATTTACGACATTAGTTTTGATTTAAACAATTAACCAGTCAATAATTAGTATCTTATATTATGTAGTATGTTTTAAATAATAATTCATTTTATGGCAACTTGTCCTCCTTTCACTCTCTTACTCACCACTTTGCTTTGCTTCCTAAACTTAATTCCTCAATATTCTGTTAGTCCAAAAGCAGATCCTGCAGAGAGTAATAATAATAATTTGCGGAAATTGAAACTTAAAGCAGTTCAGTCAGTTACGGTAATTTTTAATGTCGCTGATCAAGTCTAATCTGTGCTGTGGCGTTAGCTAACTGGAGAAAATTCTATTTCACTGAAACACAACGTGAATTTTATGTGGAGCGGACGACTAGCATTCATTTAGTTTGCATTTTGTCTTCTCTCATTCGCCTGCTGAAGGGAGAAAAAGAATTAGGCTACCTAACAA
This sequence comes from Plutomurus gul, assembly GCA_019776185.1. Classification (NCBI taxonomy): domain Eukaryota; kingdom Metazoa; phylum Arthropoda; class Collembola; order Entomobryomorpha; family Tomoceridae; genus Plutomurus; species Plutomurus gul. Next base: position 5,647 of record JABASC010003411.1, read on the forward strand.
CTCTCTTGCATTTCACTAAAAGAATTTTTCACCATTATTGATCATAAATCTAATTACACGTTAACTTCTCTCACACAGCCACCTAATAATAAATTCTACGCTTTCAAAATTGCACCATTTGAGGTAGTATTAGGTAGGAATTTAAATTCTGTCACATTTACATGGGCTAGATATTTCCACTCGTTGTAAAATAATATGAGAGACCTCTTGACAAACTCAATTAAATATACCATAAAATAATTTCAAACTACATCATTAGGTAAATAAACGGCGGCAAGTTGAATTGAAAGAAAACTTGTTGCAATTTGCATTGCAGCAGCAGTACGTACTTTGCAGTAGCTGGTGTAAGGGGCACATAATACACTACACATATACAAGTACAATAAGAGCCAACTTTTTGAACCTCTTCTCTATGAAAAACGAAACACATCCGGTGAGAAACACGTTTGGTAAAGACAACACAATACAAATACAAATCAGAACACGAACAGGTAGGTCAGTGGTATGCTATTTTTAAGTGTAAGTTATTCTTTTAAAGGGTTGAGGGAATATATACGATCGGCTCTTATACATTAATACACACAACTGTAGCGTATGAATAAAATAAATATTATATCACAATCACAAAATTAAACATGTTTCGTAATTTCCTCATGATTTGAATTGACATACAAACGAGTTATTAGTATAGGCATCGTTATAGTAGTAGTAGTAGTAGAGTGATATAAAATAAAAGTTTAAAGCTCAAGATGAAGTTTTCCTATATAGTATTGTGTATTGCATGTAACATATTGCATTGTATTACCCATTCTCTTTGTTTATATGTATACAAGTGACATACTAATCAGTTAAATTTAGAGTCACTCACCCCTTAGCTTATCACCTTACATGGTTTCCATTCTTATTGCTATATGGTGTTAGAGGTTGCTACTAGAACTAGTGAAACCTGGACAAACATAACATTATGTAATTATCATAGGAGCATTACTGCGTGTTTTCACTATGTACCACAAGTTTGTGTTGTTCTAAAGTCGTGTGTGTGTTTGTGTGTGTGAAAGTCTGTAAAATCTTTAAAGTGAGCGTTGTTTTGTTAGATGTGACTGTTTCGGTGCGATGGAAAGTGAGCGCGACAATATTATAGCCAATAGTAGTCAGCCTAAAAGAAAGTAGTACACTGTGGATAATGCTACATAATAATGTAGTCGCTGCATGCGATACAAATGGAAGCAGAGACTGACCAAAGGGATTTAGAACAACGTGTTGTTAAAATGCAATGTACTTGTGTGCCCACAAGGTTTACCATATGCAAAATTAATCGTTAAGATTATATAAGTATGATACACTTTGTACGGGCATTTGAATTTATTCGTAACATTCGTTCTTCATTCCCTCATGCAATGCAATGCCTTCTTGTTGCATAATTATCGCTTGCTAATCAACACACAAGTTAAGTTAGGTCAGGGGGAAGCTATTTATATACCGATAATTGATATATATATATATAGTAAACGCAACTCTTACTACTACCAAGTATTTTAAATACAATATCATATGTATGTAGCAAGTGCATCCCAAGTCTTAATGCATTTAACAAGTAGCTAGCTGTGTAATAGTAGTAATAGTAGTAAATAGTAACAGTTTATAACTGTAGTAGTCCATAATAACTATACCTTTAAACGTTAGTCAACTACTTTTTCATGTCAACTACTGAACTAATTGCTAAAGTACAATAATTATGTATTTATGCATGTATTTTTCGTTAAGTAACACAAGTACTAATAGTCTCACTCAGGAACCTTCAATAATCATGATGGGAATGCCAAATATTAAGTATTTTAGGCTTCACTTTTATGCACTATGCCTCTCTGGCCAATAATATACAAATTTCGAAGAATCTATATATTCTTTCTTTCATGCTTTGAAAACCGAATTCACAATAATAAAAAATCAGCAATTTACTTTTCACCTTGAGCCTACAGGTTTTTTTCGTCAGTTCAAATTTCTCTGTTCAGTTCTGTTTCTGCTCAGATTAACCTGCTGTACCTGTACGTACAAACCTCGAATCATTCGAAAACTTTGTTAATATTACGTTGAAAATGTCAGTCCATTTGGTTTTTAGCACTAGAACTCAAAGAAGTAGTATTTTATTTAAAAACAGAAATCTATTATTACGTAATAGTTGCTTATTACACAAATTCGCTAATTTCTAACCTCCCAAATCTTCCTTTCAAAGTCTTGGCAATAGGGATTGTAAGAATGAATCCCACACTTACATACAACAGAATAAGTTAGCAAAACAATTAGTGAATCAAACATTTTGCTCATAATCTCAGATATTTAATTACTATTTTTTAACGAAATAAAGAATAGATATGTGCATCTACAACCGTTTAATCTGCTAACAAGTTTGACTTGGAATCAGCCTTATAAATGCGAGTAATGGAAATTTCAATCAATCCTATTTTGCTATCCTTATTCCACTGTATGCAGTAATACAATCTAAGCATCACTGTGAGTAATTAGCAATTAAAACAAATTATATCATTCGCGTTAGAAATTTTACTGTTAAGTATTACGTGCCTAAGCAAGTTAAATAACAAATAATCTTCCAATGGTAGCACACTGACATACACGACAATAATTACTCTCATTGTCAATCTAATTTGACTTTTCAGGGTTAGTCCTTTGTTTGTTAACACACATTGTTTTCGTTCGCTGTCTAAGTAAGTTTCTGTTTAGATTTAAGCAATCGCATCAACACAAGAAACAGTAAATTAAAATGCAATTTGATAGTATTTAGAATTTCAGAGGGGAGTACTGAAGTAGAGGATAGATGTAAGTATTCTGTATGTCTGTATGTATAGAGTATAGGTGTAGTTGTAGAGCATAGGTATATATGTAATGTATTTTTAACAAAGGTAATAGTGGCGAAGTCTACAGTTTGTAAGTATTATAAGTATTTTATAAGGTACAAAGTTTTGACAATGACTCCCTTAAAGGTAAATTACCTAATTAAGTATTCTAATGTAAATTAACTCAATTTAAATACTAAATCATGGAGTAACTAACTTATCATAATCAATTATAATTAATAAATCAGGATGCACATAAATATAGTTGGTTTGGTTCGTTACTCATAAATACTAAATATATATACGTATGTGGCCGTTATCGTTAATTCGAGTTATCATATTAAATGTAAAGTATGTAATAGTATAATGTAATGCATCGTAATGACAACAGTAAATGTGATAACACCATTTAATAAGTCTTAAATCTAATTGTAAGTTAATTTAATTTAATTTAGTTAAGTCAAGGCGTGGGGCAGGGGTCAGGAGGTTCTATTTTCTTCTGTGAAAAAGGTGAAGTTGTGTGAAGAGTCGGCTCAACTTTCGGAACTTCCATATCCTAAACAAATAACAATCCATCATTTAGTACGTAATTCATTATTTTCCCTTGGTTTAGCTTCATAAAACATTCCATTTTATATATTATTAAGTAAGTAAAACCAAATACTGCAGCTTTGTACATTTTCCATATTTTATTTCCCAGTGTGTACAACATTGCTGCAGTAATAGTTATTGAGCATTTAAAAAATACGACTTACTGGGTGACGATAGGGGCTGGATGGACTGTGTAAACTTTGGCTAGAGCTTATGCTAATAGTGGTAGGATTATGATAGGTGTAGTAGCCACTGAAAGGCATCCTCCTCTCGGTCCTCTCATAGCAGTCAACACCGTCAGTCATATCAACGCCGTGTCTACTGCTATAAGTCACACACACACACACAGAGAGAAAAGAAAACGTATTAAAACTCAAGTTATGAACATGTTTACATTAGCATTATACTATGAACAGACTAAGCATAACACAAAAAGTAACATAACCCATGAAACACGATCATCAAAAAAACGCAAGAATAACAAATCTCTGTTTTAGCTACATTACACTCATCCGATCATTTCAGACTTTTATGTAATGTAGAAAAGAGCTTGCCACAACTCACAAAAATATTCCATTACGTAAATGTATAGATATACACTCCCCATTAATATTCTTTATTTAAGCACAAGTACTGCGTAATAATAATATTCGTAATGAAGGCTGCCGGTATAGAAAGATATTTATTCATTTTTTTCAATGGGCTTACCTCATTTCGGATTTTCTTCGGGAGCGGACATATAAGTAGAAGCAGACGATGACAACAAGGACAACAATAATCACTGCACCCGAAGTCAAACCTGCTTGTTCAAGCATAGCTCGTTGTTTGGATGCTGAAAAAAGAGAGACAAAAAATTATGAGACGATTGTCATTTACTTTGGCTCAACTTTATTTACGCGTGCAAGTACAATTCCTTTTTATCTCTCCTTCACTCGTACAACAATGCACATGGCACACAAAACACTTTATCATTCAATTCATTTAACTACCTTCATTCTGTTTACTGAATTCTCTCCTCTCTCTTTTATTCACTGAGTGGATCAAAGGCAACCGAAAAAGGGGGAAATGTCGGCGACGACGAACGACTTAAAAGACCACCTTTTTTCGTCTTTACGTTTTATTAATATGTACAAATTCTTTCGTGATTTTCTCTACTATTTAGAGTCACACCAGCGGACAGAAACTTTTCACAGATATTTCATAGCTAATGGTGTACACACTACTGACACTACACGCTCAAACCACAAACTGTCCACATATTTTACGACGATAAAATACAAAAGGTTTATTAATGTAAACATTCGTGCTTTTGACACGTTTCCATTTTCTTACATTAGGAATAAGAATTAATCCTACAACTAATTCCACAATGGCTACAGTATAATCGTCACAGTATTACATGCCAATTGCCTTATCTCTTGTCACTTATTTTTTCATGTAAAAATACTTTAAAAGTATTTTTGAAACATCTAATTCTACTTGCACTAATGATAAAATGACAAAAATTGTCTAGACATTTTCGTGGTGTGTTTCGTGTCGTGTGTACCCATCTGCACAACAACACAGTATGGAAATGTAACTTACGTAAGTAAGAACCATCCAAGTCTTTGAATTCGCACCGTTGACCCATGTACCCTTCAGCACATCTGTAAAAAAAAAGAGAAAACAGCATAAATAAAACATCAAATACCAGCCTTAGTTTCGCATAAATTATTATCATAACTGCATTCCATTTCCATTACATTCGTATATTCCGTATACGAGGTTGCATGCCACTATGCGTACAAAAATAGCTAAATATAATTACTACACCTGTACATACAAATATGTGTATATTGACTACAAATTACCAATAGAATCGGAAAACTCGCTCGACCTTACTAGTCAACGAGTCTTTATTTATAGACAATAGTGTTAATTATCTTTTCTCCAGAACATGCAGTAGTAGTGGAGCGGGGTGGCAGCAGGCAGTGTGAAACACATAGGGAATACATAGAATCAAAACGCATTTCATTCTACGATACGATTGTAAAATATCGTCAGATAGGAAATTGAGGTTTGGATTGCTCCGCTAAACTATGTTTATGGTTTTGGTTCTGATTTCAGTGCACTCCATATTCCAGGTAGCTACACTTTCATTACACAGGTATGCCGTATGCAAGGAGGGTGCCAAAATTAGAAGGAGTGGTAGCCACTCCTTTCATTATCGTACACTGCAACTGCATACAATCTAAAAACGCTTGACCTGCTCCAGTACCATACGATTCTTTTGGCCTTCTTGGCCTGCCCGTGATTACTAATTACTAATAACTTTCGAAACAAAGTGATTTTCGGTTCGGCACCTCCCATTTCCATTCCAGACGCGCTAGTAACCAACTTGAAATATTTCTCTCTCTCTCTACCCGTTCACTTTACTCACTCTGGAATTTTCAGCAAAGCAATTATTAATAAACGCTGCCGTACACATATACCTATCTTCTTTTCTCGAGAGAGTAGATTAAGTGGGACTATTAAGGTTATTACAAAGCTAGGCATAACAGCCAACAACCCAAATAAGAGCAATGCACGAGACTCTCATATTTATACATGAATGTGAGCCTCTCTATACGAGGACGTGTATTTACCTATATTGCCTACCACTCAAATATTTCCAACAACCAATGCATTCAATCAAAACTCACTAAGCTGTCAACTGCCCTCAACTAACTTCTGTTCAATAAATCCTCACCTTTACTATTATAGTAGTACACAGTGCACTAACTGAGTGGATAAATTTTAAAACACTGCGTTCTATTTACTTACAAGGAATGAAATGAAGGCTCATATCATATTTACAACGTGGGCACCTACTTACCATCGAGAATAATCCTATTCACTCACCAACTTCTCTCTTTCGCTACATGTCTTGACCATATTCTAAATGATAACACTAATAAATAGAATTACACACAATACAATCGTAAATAAAAAGAGATTTATGGAACATCTAATAAATTACAGAAAAGTGACTTGAGTGTAATTTTTTTAAAGTCATATAGCTAACGCAGATCTCGATAGGATAAATACTACAAATCTTTTCTCTCGCTCCTTCCTATGTAGTTCACACAGAGCAGTGTCAGAAAAATGGAAGGTTCATTTATCTATTAGGTCAGGAAGGGATTAGGTCTGTAGTAGTAGTGAGTAAAACTATATTTACTAGTATAGTGTTGAATTTAGTATTTGTTGCCTTGTCGGTGTGTGTGTGACTTTATGTTGCTTGCTGGTTGGTCTCTGACTTCACTTGGTTAGTAGACGGAACTTATCTATTTTACTACGAGAGGGTCAGGTCAAGCTGGCAAAGGGAGGAATGCATTATGCAAGTATAGATAGACAGATAGATACTACAATATTACAACTGCTTATACCTAAGTGTATACAAATAACAATAGAGTCTCGTTCGGTTTTTTTCCATACTCTTTATGTACATCACAACAGAAGAGAAGTGCCACATACCTGCTACACCGAAATTCCTCCGTTCAAGCACACAACACTTAAATCTTCACGTACTTAACGGAAGACTTTTATTTTTCTTTCGCGGATATCATTATTATATTGCCATCCCAAGGCTCATTGTAGAGTTATTATTATGAACTATGCGTGTAGTGAATAGAAATTGTATGTATTGCTGTACTCTCTCTCTCTCTATCTGTGCGCCACAAACATACAGGCACGTAGTAGGTTTGTATTATCAAGAAAACGTTTATGTACATTTCTTCAAAATATCAATAGTATACATGCACTAACAATAAGTAGGTTTTTCGAGTTGTTTACCGTACGTGAGATATACTTTTAAGGTATTTAACGTTTGTAACAATAACTCTCTCTCTCTCGCCATGTCTACCTATCTCTTTCTTTCAGCTTGAACTTTATGGGACTGATTGAATAATCCTCTCCAGTAAACTAACGCAGCTCAGAGCTTTGAAAGAAAGAGAGAGAGAGAGAGGAGTGAAATGAACTTGACAAAGTGAGTGAGCTGTGAGCAGTGTATTGGATTGAGACGAAGACAGGACAGGAACATGGTCTGCATACGATTTACCGGATTAACTATCTTGCATACCGATACGATAATAGTGCTTTTCTCTCTTCTCTCATGCATTCATGTTATGTGTACGTGTAAAAGGTCCCTCTCTATTAAATATATCTCTAGCACTGGAACACGGCTAATAAAATGTATGATACGATGCAGCACTTGAGCAGTTGACTTGACATGTCATACAGCAGGATGTATAGGGAGAAAATACTGTTTCTCGTCTCCAATACATTCCAGTTCAAGCCGAGCCACTGAGCCACTCACCTCAATCCCATTACAATACTGACTCAATACAATGAGTACTATGTATATGTAAGTGTATTAATAATTACTTATTCGACTCGGTGTACTTTACTGCACTCTATGACAGTGATTTTGTGAGTGTATTGTGGCATGCATTGTGCATTACTGTATTACCTGGTAACAATATTTTCATAATCTTCACCTCGTCCATATATCATATTTACTCCTAGTAGTGTGTTAGAAACGCATAGATATTTATTTAGACGTCAATGCATTTCTCCTTCACTCTCACCCACACAATATTCCGCCAATATATTGTGTTTATTGTCATGAAATCTGTGCGAAGCTATGCAATTCAATAAACACAGCGAAATTGGGAACGAATAATACGAGATATGCTTTCATTTCTCATCTTGACCGACACTTTTATTCTTTATGGTATAAAGTTCGACCGTAAAGGAATTTTCTCTGAACCAATGTAGAAAATGATGTAAATTCTTCCGCTCCTAGCAAAGTCAGTACCAACAAGACAATTTCCACAGATCTGACAATTACTGTACTTAATTGTATTTATAAGGGGAGCTCATAAATTGATCACCTTACCATCATACACTTAATTCACATTCATAGAATACATAATAACAGATATTTAGCAGAAATTATGCAAAGCTAGCCAATTATTGGCACTAAATATTTTTATGTAATATTATTAATGAAGTAAAAGCATCCAATAAAATAATTATTACTAGCAGCGACTTAAAAGGTAAAAGAATTTGAAATCAAGACACTTACTCGCAATTGTAAAGAATTGACTCGCCAATTTTGACTGTAAAGCAGGTAGCACCGTTCAGACAAT
>JABASC010003412.1:0-14251 GCA_019776185.1 Plutomurus gul
CATCGTTACAACGTGTATGCAATTTTCATGTCAGATGTCACTGTGTACTTAAAACATTATTGTACATAATTAAATTACATTACATGATTCATGAAAATTATAAGCGACAATTTTTGTGTATTGGTTTCGCTTTGAAATCAATTGACAATAATTTAAGTGCAGGCGATGTGGCATTTTACTAACTACATGCCGTGATAAAGGTTTCCAGTGGGAAAAATGGATGCGACAAACCTGGATCCAGTAATCAAGTGGAGCAATATACGTGGTTAAATATTTTCAAGATTCCGACTATTTAAAAATTTAAAAATATCTAAAGTCTAAACCAATTAAAATGTAGAAACAAAAAAACTAACTACAATGAGATTTAATTGTTATCAAAAGTTGCAAACGATTGAGGAATTAACTAAAAAGTACTTGTCTGCATAAGTGGTCTTATCATCCCATTATTTCTCCCGTGTGTGGGAGTTATGAAACCTTTACTGTGTCAACGGCAAACATGCTTTTGACAAAATAAGCATGGATTCATATTAGCTTATGAACTGTGCTGTGCACCAATAATTGTGAAAATTGTTTACAATTACTTCTACCATATAGTGTTTACTGATAACAAATAAAAACAACCAAGTTTACTTCGCCAAAAACGTTAAGTGCACTATGCCAATAATAGAACGGTCTCTTATGTTAGGGATTATTATAAAACCGAGGTGTTCACTCTATTCCTTCAACAGTCAACTTCTTCAACATGGTGTCCGCTATCTCTTTGCTCATGATTCGTTTCATAATAAAATGGAATGGTGTATTAGGCTCATCTCCCTACGATTTTGACAACAAACGAAAGCAAATGCTTGTATCACGCTCAAAAATTTCAATTTTGCGCTGGTATACTTTTATCTTTAGCATAAACTCCTACTCAATTTATTTGTTCTTACGGGGATACTACGAAGGTGTCATGGAAAACCACATGAGATCTTACCTCTGCTACTGCGCTGGTTTTGCTAACTGCCTGCCTACATTGGCAGTAAATCTTCTCTTCATCAAGATCAAAATTTTGGTTTCTGCCTTAAATGCTGCACTGAATTTTTTCCAACAATTAGAAAGTTCTTACAAGATTGAAAAGAGCCCAAAGCCTGAACTCATTGAAATTCTACTCATGTGTACATATTTTTGGATCTTTTGGTGGCCATTAGCATTGTGGTTTATTTACCCTTTGAGACCACATTGGCCAGTATTCCCATTCGGTTCGTACAGCGGTTCCAACTGCAATTATTGTGACATAATTCTTGCTGTCTCTGTTGGAATTGTGTTTGGATGGCTACTGTTGTCTATATTTGCTCACATTTGGTTTCACTTGACCTTGGTTACTGTGTGTATTTTATACTACCAACGCTTCTACAAAGAAATGAGGTAGTACATCTAATAATAAAATCTAATAAATTCTAAAAAATCCTTTGTAATTTCAGCAGTGGCGTAACCATAATCTGAACACCGATGGGCACAGGGTCTTTCCTGACCCACTTCAACAAAAATTAGCTAATTTTCCCTATTAAAACTTGTACACTGCAGTTAAAACCATAATTAAATCCTCCAAGTAAATGATTAGAACATGTTTTGAAAAATTTGGAGAATGTCTTCTGAAAGAACAGATGACAGTGACCATTGATTAGGATATTACTTTTTTGGATTTTTCTTTTCCTTTCCTCCTGGACATTTTCCTTTCTCATTTTGTATCCCATCCCACCACAACCTTCCGTTTTCATTTTACATAAACAAAAATCCATCCACATGAATAACCATGAATTACACTACCATAGTGCTTAGTGATCCCCAAACTTTTGCATTTTTTCCAATTTTACGCTCATTTCTACTTCAGGAATCATTTAATAGGTTCTTCGTGGCAATACCTATAATATGTTTGCACATAGTTTTTATGGTAAAAAGGACATGTGCAACCAGAATATTACCAATCTTCACGATTAATCTCCACATTCTGAGGTCCGAGTTCCAAAAGTCGTTAAATGTTTTCCACTTCGCCACTTTACCTAAGCTGCAGTACTATTTAATTTATAACTGGGCGACTATACCAATTAAGGCATAACTAAATACATAGGATTCAGAGATGGCCAAAATACTTTGTTCTAAGATACAACATACATTTCTAAAGCTCACAAGATGCAAAATAAAAGATGCTTCTCAAGATTATTATTTTTTCAAGGTATAGATACAGGTATAAAGCTCGAAAGATACAAGATTCATTTCGAAAACTCACCAGATAAAAGATACACAAAACGCCCATTATACGTATCTTAGATACTTCCAGCTTGCATCTTGGTCATCTATTGCACGGATTGATTATTTTCCCAAAATGCTGAAATATTTTATTCCACTGCTAATTTCTCATAAACTGCCAATTCATCGTTTCTGCCTAATGCTGCATTCTTATGGTTTTCATTTATTCTACCGCATCATTATTTTCTACTACCAACTATTTAATTTTACTGTTATTTAAAAAGGACAATTTTTTCTATTTGATCTACAGATACAAGAAGAAATCCAACAAGGTCAGAGAGAAATTTCTTGAACCGACAAACATTAGGAGTTTATACAGAAGCTTTTATATATTTTCAAAATTAATGAACGAACTTTATTCCTCGGCCTTCGTACTTGGGCAATTTTTCGTAAAAAGATACATTTACATAAATTGTTACTGCTGGATTCGCAAGAGTGACGAGTTGGGTCACTTTTTAGTCACATTTTTTGCACGATTGTTGTGTTAACATATTGGAGTTTTATATTATGGGCAACATCAACAATCTATCATTTATCCAAGCGTTCTATCCAGTCTTTCAAGTCGTTTCATAGTGAGAACAAAAAAGAAACATTGATTATGAAGAAATTTTTATTGGCCACTGTTCCGAACAGAATGTTTGCTGGTGACTTTTCATTTATAACAAAGAAGAAAGTTTTGAGATTTCTTAATTCTACGTTTCTTGGAACGATTGAAATGCTTCTAGCATTTAATTAGCTAGTGATTCTGTATTGAATAGAAAACTATTTAACAATACTATTTAACACACTCAAAATATACATAATACATTTGTAGTTGCACACACAAAAATTACAGTAATTTCAATTCTATTTTCCAACTTAATTTTTGTTGCAGGCGTATATTATTACATAGTTGGTCAAATTTTTGGCAACTAATACATAAAATTGAAATAAATTCCGATTGATTTACGTAACACCACAATTATTTATTTAAAAATGAGAAGCACCTTTCGCATGTATGCATTTATAAAATCATTGTCAAACCTACGTAATTGTACACAATTACAATAAACATCAATTTTTCGACTCTTGCTGAACACCTTTGTGGGCGTCTTTGCACCCATTGGAAATTATTTTGCTTCAACCAAAGTGTCAAGGATCAAATTATACCAGCATACTAAAACAACTAAAAATTCACTGTGCTTCTTTTAACTAAATAAATCGATCACTTATCATGGTGTATGTATGTAAAACCTTAGTTAGGTAAAACCTTGTTCTCCACTCTATTATTTAATTATTTATACATACATGAGCTTAAGAAATGTGCGGCAGTAATTGATAAAAATTGCTTTAAGTAACGTGTATAGAAAAGTGTATATGGGGATGCCCGAGAAACACAAATAAAATCTATTCTATGTAATGTACTCAGTAGTTATAATTTTGCAGGTTATTTTATAAATATAATTGTGTCACCAACAACAATTATGTTTTCCTCGTGAACGGTAGTGTAGAGTTCGTTTCCTCCGCCGTTACTACATAAAACTATGTTAAATCATACACGTACAGTAGCATCTGCGTTATACAGAGATGTATTGGTGAGTCAAACAGTAGGTTGGGTGTCATGTCTCTGAATGTAAGCACAAACTACATAAAGGTTTATTGTAAAGCCAATCACACTATCAATAGATTCATTTCTAATATCAATAAATAAATGGTAGATCCGCGGGTTGCGCACTTGTATAGTAAGTTGTATAAAGTGAGAGAGAGATTGCTTTCATTTGACAAACAAAAAAGGTCATGTCAGGTATACTGTATACAGCAAAAAAAGGTATGTGTCAGGCAGAGGACACAGTATACTTAATGAGGAGTTACACAAAACACAATTAGAAATACTTTGGTTATAATATACATATCCTTTGAAGCGATGAATATAATAATAGTTACACATAATAATACGGTTGGTTGAATTTTAAAAATATTTGTTCTTTCAATGAATATTTTTCCTAGAGCAGTAGATAACAAATAGCTATCATTGAGTCTGTCTCCACAGAATTGCTTCTTCAAACTTGCAGAATTCTAATGGAACTCATTCGAAGCCTTAATGAGATTGAGGTGTAATAAACCATAGGAGAAGATATACGATATATTCCCTCGCCACCGTGGTGCATTCTGTAAATGAAGGCACTCATTTATTTTACGGCTTGTAATCATCTGCTTCGTTACCAGTCAGTAGAATTTTCTCTTGGATATCTTTGCAGAGCAGCTCAAATTCGTACTTACCACTTATTAGTGTTATTAGTATAATCTGTTTGAATTTCCAATGTGCACTTAATGAATTGGTAGATTTTTTCTCGATATATCATCTAGTGCCTTACGGTCTTCTGGAACATGCGGCGGTTAATAATACCTATTACAAATCGTAATGGATAAGAACTAAAAGATGTTAAAAGGGAAGATTAAGGTAATTTGCAGTGCTCTTCTTGGTCTTGTTGTGAGAAGTACAAGTATAGGGCGAAGTGCTTCTGTCAAAGGAAAAGTGTGAAGCTATTTGTTCATTCGTGAGTTAAGCACTATGTGTGGTGCATGTGGTAGAAATTTTACCTTGAATTTATAAGAGCAGGTAAGTGCTCTTTAAGCCGTCAGGCAGGCGCCTTTTACTGTTAAGTAGTGCGAACCCTTCCTCTATAGTATGCATCCAAGAAAGAAATGACGCGCAAAGTAACTTATCTACAGATCTAAAGAAATTAAAAAGCTTTTAAAAAGCCACAAACATTTCCTCATAAGATATTAAAGTTTTGATAAAACAGAGATCTTATTTCAAAAATATACTTGAAAATTTAAGTAGAATTTATCACTAATAAATAAAACAGTTTCCGTGAACACATCAAACATTAGGAAAATTAGGATTGCATTATTAATAAACTTTCCATTTCCAAAAGTGCAGAATACACTTTGTTCTAGTAAATATTTAAATATTTATTTGTGCATTTGAACAGACCTTTTAAAATGTGTTTTATCTAAACACATTCCCAATTGCAACAATATAATAATATGTACTGCATTAAGTAGGTACTGCAGTTCACATTAATTTAATGACCACCTTCGAATGCACTTGAGTTTGTCTCAGACAACAGAAAATGACAGTCATCAATGTGTGTGTACTTGTGTGTCTGTGTGTCTACTGTCTGCCATCTTTGTCAATAATTCTTCAAGAGAGATTCCCTGCTAGTGGCAGTCACGAGTCCCCAATCAAAATCTAACAAGATTCTAGTTAACTTTTACCAGTTTCTGATAGTGAAACACGTTTTCTTCTTCGCTCACGTTCAACTTTTTCCATTGCACATCTTTATATGACCAACTTTGTACATTCACTATTATATGCTGTATGTACACCATCCAGTCGTTAATGGAATTTTGTGGCTTTATGTGTAAACAAAGGGGATGATATTATTTGCTACGTAAAATTCAAAGATGTAATAAAACATTAAAGAAGAATAGATAATGCCACTGGTGCTACTGGTTTTCGTTCCAGTATTTACTTTCTACGTGTGTGTGTGTGTGTGTGTATACACGAGCAAACAGAATACTCTCATTTTATGTCGGGTAATAACAATGCGCATCTAGTCAGTAAATCCCTGTATATGCATGTGCAGAACATGTACATGTCATTTTGAATAAAGTAGGCCTAAGGAATTATCTAGATAAAGTATTATTATTAGCTTTGATGTAGCTTTCTAGTATATAAGATGGGAGGCGAGTCACTCACGTCATAGTCAGACAAGAAACAGAGACTGTTTCTGTGAAATTGAGAGCAGACCAAATGAGGTGAAAGAGACCACAACATTTCCTCTTATTTGCTCTTCCATGGTTTCACTTAAATCGTTATGTTGCAGCTGAGCCCCAAACCTGGAATTATCATTACCTCAACAGTCAACAATTGTACGTAGCGAAGGCATCGTGGTCGTTTTTGTCGTTTGATGTTTTTGTCCGCACATACTTTCCTTGCACAGAGAGACGAATGAAAAGACAAGACGGGAAATATAAGTACGTCAAAAGCCAACTTTTAGTTGTAAGACGAGATAAGACGAATCAAGAATATACACTCTGATGATGAAACTGAAACCGACTAATAAAACAAGCATACAGAGTACAGAGCAGAAGAGCAGAAGAAATTCTCCCGAGGCACAGAAAAAGTAGCTTTGTGTTCAACCAGAAACAAATTGGGGGCAAATTGCGTTGTTTCCTTTCTTGCAGACTGAATGTACACACAAAAAGTACCTTTAGATTTCTTTGGAGGAACAATAAGCACTGCTGTTACATTATTATTGGAAGAATGTACAATCTTGTACTTATCATTCAACTATATACGGAATATAATATCTCTGCTTCAATCGTAGACAATGGTGTATCCTACAATCTTTATACATATTTAACCATTGTGTGTCAGATGCCCACTCGAAACAAAAATGAAGATACTTACCTAAATGTCCAATGGCATTCTACAAAAAATTTGCGACCCCACTAGTAAATGTATCCATTTATTTACTTCCTCCCTCTCACAATACAATAAACATGTCTGCTATTATTAAATAGTTTATTATTAACTCGATGTTGTAATTTATTGTTTGCTTACCATGTAAAACCAAATGAAACAGAACTTTGTCGGGGGCCTACAATATCTAAACTAACAACAACAAGATGATTCGATTGTATTGGAAAAATGATTATGTACGATGTTTCTTGCAAAAAAATAAACAACAGAGATGGGTATTCTTTATCCGCAGAATGGCAAAAAAGGTGTATTACCACATCGGTATCGGCAACATGCGTTCTATTGTATTATCACTTGTATTTATGTTCTTTTACTTTATGGGACTTTTAAGAAAAACGTAAATAATTTCAAGCCAACTACATTGGTAGCTGTTAGCGAGTAAGAGTAAGCAGTCATATTTAATGCAAACCAATTCCAGCCAAGCGTCACTTGGTCTAATTTCCAATCTAAGAGGGCAAAATGAAATTAGTTAATATGGATTTCGTATTTGCTGCAATATTTACAAGTGTAGCTGAGAGAGTGAGTTACTAGAGTGAGTACGGTACATCATAAATGCAAACGGAAGAAACGAGGCAAAACTGTGGAAAATAACGAGTTCTAGTAAAAATTATTTATGAAGTCAAGAAAGGTGGAACTCAAATATATGACCTGTAGTAATGTAAAGTGGTGGGAGAAACAACTACATTGTGAATGATGGGGATCATAAAGCATAAAATGGGGGAGTGAAAGGTTCTCTTTACTTAATTCAAGTCAAGTTCAGTTTAGTTTTTAGTTCATCGTGCCTTAAAGCTATTAGTAGTTGGAACTTGCTATTGAATTAATTATGGTGCCATCACCTTCTTCTCCTTCTCCTTAGCCTTCCTAGCGTCCAAACGGTTACAACCACCATCACCACATCACCAACTAACTGCTACAACGTTTGCTTTGACTGCCTCGTAATAGTAAAAAACGAGTCCAGTAAAGCCTCTCTTTCTTTATTCTCGCGTTTCCTTCAATATTCTAGTATTATTTCCTTCATGGACGTTAGTTTGCTCTCTGTGGTTTCGTTTGCTTTGGCTTTGTCTGTCTCGTTCTGACCGAGCTCTTTGGATAATTGTGAGGTAATTTATGGATGAACTCAAACCGCCCCTTCATATTCACCTAAACCATAAAATTATATAATCCCATCGAATATGTAGTAAGAATTTCGAATAATAGCTTTTATATTTCATCGAGGCTCTTCTTATGTTACGATCACACAAATTTTGGTGGGGTGCCATCAATTTACAAAGACCTCAACTATACGTACTTGTAGGTATATACCAATTACGATTCAACCCTTTCCTCTATCTCCATTTTGTGGTTTCGTTGTATAATTGCAAAAGATGTGTAATAATGAGTTGAAATATCGATGAGTTAGGGGTGCCATCAATTTACAAAGACCTCAACTAGGTATATACCAATTACGAGTTAACCCTTTCCTCTATCTCCATTTTGTGGTTTCGTTGTATAATTGCAAAAGATGTGTAATAATGAGTTGAAATATCGATGAGTTTGTTGGAGGATGGAAAGTATTTGTAACTTGAGTAGAAATTAACATGGATTTAAATATTAAAATTATCGAAGTGTGTTTGCTCATAAATACTCAAAGGAATAACCCGAGGATTACGTAGACAACTACTATAGACATTATGTATACGAGATTCTTGGTGGTTTTTTCACTCTAACTCGCAGAGTAATTGGTCTACCTATTCTGTGTATTGTATTTCTTCCAAGTCAGTAATAATGTTAACAGATATTCACTTCGACTTCGAGAAGTANTTGTTTCCATTTTTCCATTTCCTCTAGATCATTAGAAAAAATGGATACCTAGATGGCAGAACGGGAAAATTTCGAGGAGAATCCAAATCAATGTTTCTTCCTTGTATCAAGATAGATATACATATAGACTTATAAGCATAGAGTTATTCAACCATTCTTATTCATGGCCGTGCTTGTATCAAAATAATTTTTCAAACAATTTACCTTCAAATTGGCCTTTAAAAACACCAAAATTATTTTAATTCTACCTGTTTACTAAAATGGATAAAAATATTTCACACTAAAAATTAAATTTTTTGACGTAGAATTTCTCACACTTTTCGTTTAGGAATATCCATCCTTCAGCAGTGTCTGACTTCTGACAGCACATATCCAAATATGCATTATGGATACATCATCTATAGGTATATTGTATGGATACTTTGGATACCTACAATACTATTTCACCTACGTAAATATATACATATATCTGCAGCAAAAAAGTTTTCAACACGTATGTACATCCTAATCCTCGTCAAAACCTAGAAGATCATTTACAGATACTTGTGTAATAACCTGAAAAGTTTCCAAACTCATTTCAGAGCTGTTGAAAGGATGATTTTATGTTTTCTCTGCACGCTGGCCATTGGTTGCTTCGATGTTTATTGAGGTTTTAAGCGTCAGAACTACTAGACTCCCCTAAAGCAAGAACTTTTACCAACTAATAACTAACTTGACTGATAATGAAAGGAACACATCCGTAACCAGTCGACATGAGACGCATATTATTGTAGTACAAAAGCATTTACTTATACCTCGTAGCACTATCTTATTTCATCCAGTGGATTTAAAAGCAACTTGAATGACACGAATAATTATATAAAGAAAAACATTACGAAAATGACAAATTCAGACGAAATTGAAGAAAAGACAACCGACCAGAAGATCAAATGCTTTAAAAGAGAAGAAGACATCTTTGCAAACATCTCTATTTCCTCGGATCACTTACATTAATTACTTTATACGTTTCTCTAGCATTTGATGTGTTTATTTACTTAATGGAATTAGGTAGATAGAACTAATTGTGTGCGTTTCAGAGGAATTAGTCAGCTCATGTGTGACAGGACTCGACACATCACGATTGGGACAAGACACGAGTTCTCTGGAGCGCTTTGGTCTGCCTCAACCCGTCTACGCACTTTAATTAGTAGACATAGTGAGAGAAGCTCCTTTATGTTCAGAATGATCCGGCACTCGAACTTTCCCAGTCTTCACAGGATGGATGGTAAACTGATGATGACACTATCTCCTATAAATATAATAGTGCTAGTCCTTTCATCAGAATTATCTCAGCGAATGGGGATTCGGGTCATATCACTAAGGATCCACTATCTACTACATAGTTAGTTGTAGAATTGTAGAATGTAGATAGTGATTGTGGTTGAGAAGAGGGAGAACTACGGCAGAAAACTACTACTGCTGTTGGTACGTTGTCTTGTCTGTGTGCGTGTACTAGCGCTAACATGGTAATACTACTACTTGCATGACAGTTAGTCTGAATTCTGTTTATAAATGTAGACTGGCATTATAGGAGGAATAGTGGTAGTCATGGACTAACAAGTCGTCTACTGCTGCTGATGCCATCCAGGCTACATGTGGAAGTGCGCTCTCTGGCAATGCGGGATACGGGACGAGAAAGATTGGTTTTGTCGGAAGTGTGTCTGGGTTGGCGTGAACGTATGTTACGTGAATGAAATGGACTCGGCGGATGAATGTGATAAAATCGTATATCCGTAAAAAGCCAAGAACATGATTTTCCTATTAGCTTAATCGAAAGCTTAAGCGGTTGATGAGATTCAGGCTTCTCTTAAGACTCCCTCGTTTCCTTCGCACTCGCTATACGTACCTTCTCTACTCTCTTTGTGAATTAATCAAAACTCAACAGATCGTTTGAATTCATGTTTTTTATGGCTGTCCATCGTTACGCTTTGCATTGTGATGTCTCCAACTGAGAAATAATGAGAGGGAAATGAAAAGGGGAGTTGATGCTATAACCACACAAAACTTTCATATGAAGAAACTATTACCTAATCTGAATTAACAGAAATATTAATGCAGAAATGGGATTTTTTGTAATCGTAGTTTAACTATTTAATCTTTTCAATAATTTATTCTTTAGTCTTGTGTAAGAAAATAAATTTATTTGTCATATTTGTTATGTGGATTTTCGGATTGGCATTTTTCGCATCGCAATGTAGTCTAATAAATACTACATGTAATGGAAATTAAGGAGACTCCAAGTTACCACTGTATTGATTGCACTCTTTTGTAATTTCCACAAAAGTCTTTTTTTTCCCAGACGAAGATACCTACATTAGTAATACAAAAATATTGTTTGTAAAAATGTAAATTATGAAGACGGCGATATATTCCTTTTTTCTTCACTATTAGTCTTATCTTTATTCTGCGTGTCATCTTAAACCAAATAATATGTCATGTTGTCTCGGCTTGAAATTGCCTGCTCTCTTAAAATAACATGTATACACGATAATGTCTGTTCACAAATATATTTGTCAAAGTACACAGAGCAAAAAGACTTATAACATGTACACATTCGAGTATCTGTTCTCATATTTAGAAATCATGCCTCGTTGCTCTGTTAGACTCACGTAATACATAATCTTTTGACTGACTGACAGAGAACTGAATGGGCAAGTCTTTGAAAGAGAAGATGTAAATGTAGAGTTATGTAACGCATCAGAGCAGCAGCATAGAAGCCTATACGGGTATACATAACTACATGTGTGTGATAAGTTTAGACTCTGCGGTTTCACTCTCTATTCTTTCTTCCACACATATCTGTGTTGTTGTTGCTGTGAATCTGAAGAAATGTTACGCTCAGGCCAATGTCAACAGAATATAAAATAAGTCAGCATAACAGAAAGAAAAGAGAGGCTGCGGGCTCATTTCATTTTCGTTTCTAGTCCAACTGAAATAAGCAAAAAGCTTTTGTATTCCTTCTCTTCTGTGGAATCATAAGATATTACATTTGAAACACATATCTCCTTTTATGTAAGCATAACATTATGTGCAGTCAGAGTATAAGTAAGTCGTAGGTTTTTCCACAAAATAGAAATATGCAGTGAAAGTAAATACTTATAAATATACAAGAACCCGAGAAGGGATAATAACCGTTACCGTCACAAAACTAAAGAGCCGACGACGGGAAAGCCGAGACAAGACTTAAATGAGATAGACAGACAGACGAAATTAAAATGCATATTAGATAATGCCTGTGCTTGACTGTGTGGCTTTTTTTTGCTAAATATGAATGAGGGATAAATGTGGCGAATGACAACAAATGGAAATAAAATTTCCTTACATTTCACATTGCTCACACACAGTAAGTAGGAGTAAGGGGCGTTGTGTTACGTAGTATTTAGACGGACTCCTCTATTAGTTATCAGGATGAAGCCACGAATATCCACAAATGAATTTGATGTTTTCGATACAAAATTGTTAATATTTATCGGTCACAAATATTTTACCAAACGGTGAGCATTGATACTTTGTGCACACATAATATCACAATTTTTGTGGTTCTGGTAAAATATGTATATCATGATAGTCCAAATTAAATTTATTTGTTATCTATAAATTGCCATAAAAAATTGTAAATGTATATATAAGGGGAGATCCGAATGTAATATCAATTTGATGCTGACACATTGACATTACATTTGGATCTCCCCTCATAAAATATTATGAATATGAAATTAATAGGTTTGTGAGCAGTGTTAAATTTTGCTCTGGCAAAAGGTGCGAAATGGTGACAAAATGGCAAATTTTCAGCAAAATTTTAACATGGAGCAGGGTGTAGTCATACCCCCTTTGGCCTTCCCATCTCAAATTTAACCTTTCCCCCCTTTTGCCACTGGCCTGTGGGTAGGTGAACATTGGTTGTGAAAAGTTTAGCGTATTCTTGAAACTATAAACAAATACTATTTAGTGCCTACCTAAGAATGCTCTAATACCTGTACGTACTTTTACCGCAAACAAATAAAATGTTTTGTTTTAAATTCTATCTAGTGAATAAGTATATCCAAGAAGTACGTTGCTTGTAGCTATGTATCTATTTGTATAACAGTAATTACAAGCTATTAAAATGTCCCGGTGAGCTTAGAGCGGACTTGCTGTGTTTTAATGTCTAACTAAAAGGCACGAGAACAAAATATACTCTCATTGCATGTATAAATATCGATAAAACAAGCGTTCAACTGCACATCTATAATTAAAATGTGTCTTCTCCCTCACATTCATTCTCATTACACACCCCGTTGCTAACTTGCACCACACAACCCCCTCACGCAGAAATTTCCTACTACACACGTAGATTTAGTCAGTGTACCTTAGAAGTTTACTTACAATTATTATTATTACAAGTGCAATCTGTATGCAAATCTTTATAACTCTATGCAGATCCTTCAAACACGTAAGTCAACTTTCATTTAGGGCGATTAGTTATTATATGATTTCACTGCAGTGACTCCAGTGGCTAAAGTGTACGGCATAAAACGACGTATTATTTTGTCCAAATAGCATAATACAACGTTCTTATTATATTTTATACTTTGAACTAAACTGTAGGCAGAAGTGTAAACACATTTAACTCTTCCGTCACATTATGCAACGCTGGAGATTTATTGCACGAGTTTTAAAGAAAAGAGCCGGATAATAAATGTAGTCGAGCTCTTTAGTTGAAATCGCTTTGTGTTCAACAGAAAACAAATGAAATGGAAATCGGAATCCGGACGAATGGTCTTTCTGCTGAAATATTCCACTGCATGAAGGATGGAAGAACAAAACAAGAGCGGACACACCAGCAAGTTTCACTCAAAGGGTTCTCCAGTGCACTTCTCAACTCTACAGCGTCAGCTTTTGATTGAAGATTTAGCTTTTCTTTCCTGTTGTTTAGTATTTCAGTATCTCTGTATCTTTCGTTCGGATTGTACATCACTGAAGTGCCCGGTGCGGAAATACGTCCGAGCAGAGATAGACCATGACCGTTGTGCACACGGATTTCATATTAAGTACTATATTACTACACGCTACTATCTATCCCTGTGTCTCTAGTAAAAGTACTTAGCTATAGTAGATTACATAATAATTCCATTCACTGCTACTCTCCTGCTTGTATTGCAAGTAGCGCGGAGCAAGTACGCAAACAGTGAACGTATGTAGTAAAGCATAACCCTTGCGGAAGAGTTATAGTTATGGGTCATTACCTCGTTCATAATGTAGTAATTATTTCTCATATTTCTGTCCTTTTCAATGGCTGCTTTATTACTAATGTTATGTACTGTGTCCGTAATGGATTATTTTCTGCATATATCACTATCGGCTTTGAACGTCTCACGACATTATTATTGAAGCTATAATAAAAACAATGTATGGTTTGTATTTAGGTATTGCGGGTCTGTTGTAGTAAAGTAAATGTATAACTGTAAACTAAATTAAAAATTAAAACTTTTGACAAACTGAAAAAATGCATTCATGAATCTCCTCATTAAGGGTCAAAGTCAAAACTTAGTGAACTTGGGACACTCTAATTACTGTAATTTACAATGCATGTGTTTTAGTAAGCAATTGGCTGAA
>JABASC010003413.1:0-14250 GCA_019776185.1 Plutomurus gul
TGTAGTCCGACTGCACTCATTCATTAAACACAAAAACATTTTTGCTCCTTTATCTAAACATGAATAACATAACACGAAAGATTTAGGACAACTGGTGGAGTGACAATTTAATACCTTTTGGGGGGTATTTCATATCGTATCCGGACACTTTCTAGAGACCGTTTTATAGCCATTTTTATAGAATATAGAATGGACACTTTATCGCCAAGGAATAATATAGTGATGGACACTTTATTGCCATGCAATAATATCGCGAAGTACAAATTATAGCTATCTTTTTTATTGCGTAGGACATCTTATAGACATGGAAACATATAGTGACTATATTATTATGGTATATATAGCGCAAAGCGCCCCTTCGCCAATCAAAACGTGTGATATACCATTCGACGCAGAATTGTACGCTGATTTCAATGGTGTATGATATAGTTTACGGAAATTCCTCAACTGCTGAATAAAAATAGTACTAATGGAATGAATGCAACGATGGAAATTAACGAAGACGGTTCTTTGTATCGCGGTTATCAGTTTTATGCATGTAAATTAGTAACTATAAGTTTGCCGTGCTATGCACTGTCCAGCACTATAAAAAGGCTCTGGTATAAACAAGACTCACAATAAGATTTGCATCCTATAAACTGTCCGTCACTATATAATTTCTTGGTAATAAAGTGTCCTTTCTATAAAGAAACCGCGATAAGACGGTATACTACGAAACGGGATCTATAAGTTGTCCTAGAATCTTTCATATAACTTTTACGCTTGTATTTACAACGAAAAACTTGTAAATCACCATAACGATAATGTTATAAGGATAGGGACTGACAAGTTTGTAGTTGTAAATACAAGTGTAAATGTTATATGGGGCCCAGGGGCCTATTTCATATAACTTTTACACTTGTATTTACAACGACAAACTTGTCAGTCCCTATACTTATAACATTGTCGTCATGGTGATTTACAAGTATTTGGTTGTTCATTGTTCAAATATAAAATAAATTACAATCTGCATAAAAATTTGCAAGGCCAATAACTGAATGAGGCCTTAAGTTGTTAAATTTTTTTTACAGAAATGGAAAAACACCGATAAAACAAATAAACAACAATAAAGTAAATTGGCATGTATTTAGAAATGGATTCAAATGCATTCAAAAATAGAGGACATTTACAGTTTTGGGTATTCGTAATAATTACTCGTATAGTATTCTTCTTGTTGTCGTCATGTCTTGTTCAACAAGACAAATAATGAAGCTTTGTTGCCTGGAGACTCCTGTACTAATGTAAGACACAATGATACAAAGCAAGGCAAGAACAATCTCTTCTACATTTACATCCATTTTCCATACCCTTCACTTGTATTTTACATACAGCTGCCTTGACTAGAGAGCATTACATTCAGATTAGAGTTGACTCGACTCTAATCTCATTGAAAAGAGTTTCTTTGAGAGTACAAGAAGACGACTGCGAAAGCAAATAAAAAATGTCTCAATGAGAAGCGGCATAACGGAAATTCAGTGGCCTGAAACTGTCCAAGGTTTGCTTGTGTTGTCACCCGATATGGACTTGTGCATGGTGAATAACTGAAACTGTTGTCCTCCCTAATTCTATACAGAAGTCTATACTCTCCTGGTTCAATTAAAAAAATATCGAGAATTAGTTAGCTAAGTACACAAGTCATGTTCAGTTTGATTGATTAATCCTAGGAAAACTTCCGACTGCAATAACAGAAAGCACTTTCGGCGCCCTCGTTACTATGTTTAGCATCTCCGTTGGAATAAGGTAATAAGGTAATACTTCATTTGCATTAACAGTAGGATAAGAGAAAATAAGCAATAATTGACTCAACCTGTAATAGTAATCCAAACTGAGAGCATATTTTTCTTCAATGTACAGGTTAGCTAGTGCTATATGAATTGCTGTTTTAGGTGCTACTATATTCATGCAAGAGTCTAAACACTTTTGCTAAACAAAGAAAGTGAAAAACAGGGATACAAGGGGCTCATTCTCGTACGTCATTTGGGCGCGCCTAAAGTTAGGAAATCCTAAGCCATACCCCTTTACATGAGGGTTGCTTAGATACCGGTCCCAAAATTTGGGATAGGACTGAAAAACGCTTTGAGAATGAGGCCCCAGGAAGACAAGAACTGTTTTGTATGTGAAATAAAAAAAGTTGTTAAGGACAGGAATGGGAAAAGTGGAATATGACGGTGAAAGAGATGAACTTTTTTCTTACACATTTTTCTAACTCAACCGTCACTTGATTTTGTGACACTCTCTCGGTACATCTCGGTGTATTTGTCTTGGCGCTGGCTCACTAATCTATTTTCCGGTCGTGTCTTTGTGGTTTGGGGCCAGAATGAGGAATTGGGTGATCTTGAATTGCGATTACGTAATTTATGTGATTAAAGGTGAAGAAGGAAAGTATTTTGAGAGCCATAGCAATGATGTAACGTGTCTCATTTGTGAGTAACTTGGCTTGAATCCTCTCGTTTCGTCTCCCATACATGAAAATCATGCATTCGTCAAGACTGTTCCAATTCCGTGTGTGTGAAAACGGTGCGCAAAGATATTGCAACTGTCGCAACTCCATTGTGCAGATTGCGAATCTCTCGAGAGATATGATCTGATGGACAGATTACAAAGACATTAAGACACTTCTTTGACTTGCATCAGAGAAGACAAGAGTCCTTTCATTCCATTAGATTGGCAAAAGTCCCAGTCAACATTTGCATGAGAGCGAACAAGGACTTGAGAGAGAGAGAGAATTGCACGTAAATGAACATTTACTTAATGGAAATCCAAATGCAAGCATGAAAACAAAAACCATTTTTCTCCTTTTACTGTCTCCTGTCTATTTTCATTCCACTTGAAGACCATTACGTTGCATACTTCTATCCATCGTCTCCCATTCTCTCACTTCACTCTATGCTGTAATCCTTCTTATGTTTTTTCTCTATTGTCTATCTGCCTTTGCTCATTGTCAATATAATCTGTGACCTAACGAGAGCCGGAAATTGTTTTGTTTGAAGATAAGAAATGACTTTACACTATTACACTCCTAAGCATTTGAACAAGCGCCCAGCTTTTTTCCATCCGTTTATTTAACAAGACTGACTAGAATAACTCTGCAACCAGGAAATCCAAACTCGTCAGCCACCAACGATTTAACTCAAACTCGAAAGATTATGCATTTTTTGTCACAACCCTAACACCAAATCCCCATTCATTTTTGTGGATTCTCATTGTTCGTATTAAAAACATTAAACTATTATTCGGAGCACTAAGATGTACATCAAATGCGAAAACAAATTCAGCAATCCCAAAAAGATTAATGATTGTATGGGTCTTATATATTTACTGCAAATGAAAGGCATTTTGTCTATTTCAGTGTTATTACTTCAAATGATGGAATAATTTGTCAAGATATTAATAAAATGTAAAAACACCGAATCTCACGCTATGCTGAACCAATTTGAAATCAGTCCATTGTAAAAAAAGAACAATAATTTTTTTGATGTTCTACATTAGGAATTAACAAGAACAGATAATCTAAGGATTATTTGTCAATTGTCACCATCGTAAATATTTTATTTACTTGCGAGAGAACAATTCATGCGTAAATAGTCGCAAACAAATGGATATGAACTTTTAATCGCAAATACCAATACAACACGATTTAAATATCTGCAGGCGTGGTTCCATTCCGATACATTTAAAAACCTACAGTTAGATTCACCCCAACATTGTTTGTACCGAATGCTAATTAAAGAATTTATAAGCATTCATAAACATTATTGTTTGTTTGCCTAACATTTGATATAATAGTAACTGTTACGTATTTGTCAACATAAATAAAGAAGCCTGTATTATAGATAGCGGTTTTATCTTATCAGCCACTAACCTGTGCTGTTTGTTCAATTACCAATAGTATGAACTATGAGGATGCACTTAAGCCGTATGCCCGCACAAACACATTCAATCCTTTATCTTTATCAAAAGTACTTTTAAAAGATAAACTCTTTGGAGCGTTCGCTGAAGCTATTGATCCCCACCGCGAGAGACGCGTCGCAGTTTGCTGGATTTTCCAATGATTCCTCGAAAGATCAAATACTCTATTCTTCGATTTAAAAGGCTGCAGTATGTGTGTATCACTTGTATGTATGTACTTGAGTTAGAAGTGTATGTACAACAAACTGATGTCTACCATATTTCACAAATACATGCTTGTAGAGCTCACTTTTTCCCCACGTATCTACAACGTATATAGGGTACAAAAGGATAAAATTAATAATGTTTTCTATGGAAAAAGTTGCTTTTTGCATATGAGGGAATGAAAGAAAGTATTAGAATGTCTGTTGACGGATCACTGAGCAGAGCACAATCCGACTATACAACAGCAATAACCAATTCTTGGATATTTGTTATTTTGCATCTTGTAAATGTTCGCATGTTTATAATATAATTAAGCTACAAACATAATACCATTTCAGTGAAGAATACAATACATACATTCCTCAGTTTCCGCACTGCATAAAAGGAATTTAGTTTTTTAACTAGAAATTTTTATTATTATTAATATATGTTATTATAAATAGATAGGTCGCAATAAGTCAAAGTTTTCATTTCCCCAGCCCGATTCAACAGAATAAAAACGTTGCCTAAGCCGACTGTGCTTAATTGAAATGGACAAGAATACAATTACGGAACGCACTCATTATTTCTCAGTGGCTTTCTGCTGAACCAAATAATATATTTTTGTGTGGATTGCGTGCACACAGTGGATTCCCAAAAGACGTTTATTCTTTATGAACACTGGAGATCTTCTCTGTGTTTTGATGGTAACAAATAAATAGAAGAGAGAAAGAGTACACTAATACACAGTGCACACACAAAGGGTGCACACTACATACTACTGTGCCACGTATATAAAAGATTCTTTGAGGAAAGGCCACCAAGCAGATACTCAACTCACAAGTCAGCAGAATGGAGATAAAATGAGCAAGTTTGCTTCGTTTGGTTTATTACGAGTGGGATTAGGGAGGAGAAAGACATTTTATTCCTTATTTCTGCAAATAAGTGAGACCTACTTTTAGGGGACGACATGGCAGAGAATAGTTTTCAGTGCTGCGAGTGGAACAAAGGCATGCACGTCCAGTCAACTCAAATCCTAATTAAGTGATGGAATGAAGCTGAAGATTAGCTTTGGGGCTCCCTTTCGCTAGCTCGACATTTCATTTCAGTATTAATAGCATATTGCGTTGTTGTTATTGCTTGATATTTGCTTCAGTCGATTCACTAACAGTTTCCTTCGTACTGCAATTCCTGACCCGTCTATTGTAATTTGAAATTATGCTATGCAACACAATGAAAGGAGAATCACCTAATTTAGTTTGAATCCTTTTTGGATTTCTGTAGTGTACTACACAACTATGTGTAAGCCCGGTAAGCTTAACTTTAGTCATCCCAATTAGTATCTCTATTCAAGTCGAAGAAGGGAGAAACTGCAGGATTAACTTTCTCTTCAGAGTCATAGAGTGATCAATCGTCTCGTGGAAATGAGGATTTATCTAAATTGGCCATTATTAGCAGTTCTCTCGGTAATTTAGCATTTGTCAAGTTGCTTCGCGCTTTTGATTTTCACTCTGTTCAATTAAAATGTAGTCTCTAATGTGTGATTAATATTTTTATTACACCGTTGTAGACTTACTCCACTGTTCTATAACATTAATTTTAACGTGTGCTTCAAAAATTGCTTGATTTTTCGTATTGTCATATTAGATACGTTCAAAATAAGCTCATGGAGACATTTTTTGAAACAAAATGTTTATTTTTTCACTGACTCTTTTTATTATAGCATCGATGGCATTGCCTTCTATCTCTTTTCTCCATTTGGAGAACCAGGATAGTATCAGAAAAAAGTGATATTTTGTTTGAAAAATTCTCCCTATGGGTTACCTACATATGTATGCATTCGTATATCCTCTACATTCTTTAGAAGCCCTTCAAATGATTCAGAAAGTATAGATTGAGCGAGTGGGTTCGGTTCGGAGATAGGAAAAATACTAGTTTGGTATCGTATAAATCAAACTCAGCTTGAAATAGCAAATTGCAAATAGCATGACGACGGCGAATGATAACTCAACCCTATACAAACACTTTATAACCTACATTTACACTTGGCTGATTCTTTGGTTACGACGAAGAGCATCAGTTAGATTCTTTAGGATCTTAGGATAGATTGAAAAAATCTCATCAGAATAAATTATTGAGCCTTTCTTGCTTTCTCCATTTTCCCTTCATGTCTTCGCTACGCAGGGTCAGGATGACTTTTTTGTATCGGCTAAACATAAATAGGCTGAATGAATTCTGTCTAGCCTAAGCCAAGTGCGAATTTGGAAAACTGTGGAATTGGCACTGAGCTTGCAAAATGTAATTTCACTGTGATGTACAAACAGATAAATTAGTTTTAGTGAAGATTTTCATTTACATTATGCACAGACCACATACAGTCACTGTGATTTAGGTAGTTATTGAGACGAATGTCTTTTTCTGTTTGAGGAGGATTAAGGGGATTGTTGCAGTGCTGAGATATTGGGAAGCAAATGTGACTATTAGCTATCGACGCATTGAATATGCGAGTGTTGAGTGTTGACTGAATGTTAGTGAGAGATTTATATCTAAGTACAGATTGCAAAGAAATCACATTGGGAGAAAAGAGAGCGGAGAGGTTCACGTAAAGACGTAAATGGGAGTACGCGGGCAGAGTAGAGCTGGTGGTGCTCTATCTGTTGTCATGAAAAGTCTTTTGTGTGTGAATCCTTTTGAATAGGTTGAAAACCCATGGAAATAAAGCCTGGGTTTGGCGAAGCCGAATGAAACGGAAGTGGAACACGTACACATATAGGAACACATGGGAACACATGTAGGGATGTGTGTGAATGTACAAAGAAAAGAAGGAGACACGACAAAAGTTCAAAGTTTTATGGTCCACTATACTCTGCTTATTGTCACTTGTAGTCACCGTCAGTTGGCTCGGTAAGCAAGCACATGGCTGTCCAGGCGGACCAACATTTCTCCTCTCTCGTCTATTTACTTTTCATTCCCCCCGTATTAGTACAACACATGGTATTGCATCACAACCTCCACCCACAATGCTTACAGTGTTCGCTGTTGAAAGGCACGTTCCTGCGTAGTAATGCTGTCGTTCAAATTCTTTCCTCCTTCCAATCTCATTACACATTCGAATACTTTTGCCCACAGCGGTGCTCACCGCTTGGAAAAGATGAAACTCCTTTTGAGCCGTGCAAGCGGGTTCTGCCTTGTGTGTGTGTGTGTGTGTGTGTTTTACAACATGCCTCTACTTCGTGCACACAGTGTGATCCAGAGCTGCGTGTGAGTGAATGAACGAACACACAAGGTAGGTAGTTCCTAATTAAGTAGTTAGTGAGATGAAAGCATTTAATTCAGGTCGGCTCTTCTGGTTCATGAAATGTAATGTAATCACTAATCGGATGAGAAGATCTCACTGAGTGCAAGTGTCATTAGAAAGATTAGCTCTCCAGGCACGTGCCAAATAACTACTAGAGGTTTCCGAGTTAACTAACCTCACCTTCTCTACTGCCACCTCCGCTGTAAACAGAGAGCCACACGTTATGTCAGAGCTCTTCCTGTTCTCCACATTTTCAGCTAAATTTTGTTAGCGCTCACAGAAAAATTGTATGTTTTCCTCTCTGCATCATTCTTATTCTTGTTGGCACGTTTTCTATTGAGCGCTCTGTACATAGCAATAGTTGTACAAGTATGAGTGTGTGCATTGTGAATATATGTTCAAGCTACATACACATACAATTTTATCGAACGACAAACAGACAAACCCGCTCTTTTTTTAACTGAGTGAATCTATTTTATATGCAATCGCTTCTCCATGATCGAATAAGATGTGAGTCAAAGTCTAGGTATCGAATTTCATTTCACTTTACTCAAGTGGAAGCCCAAGTAAGATTGAGAAATAGAGAAAGGGAGAGACAGGTAGTAAGGAAACCCCTAAGTAATCTATCACCTATACTCTGTATACGTGTGTTTGCACTATTTACTAGTAGCATGAACTACTTAAAATTAGTAAATAGTGTTACAGTGGATATAGATAATATAAAATGTACAAAAGTACATATATAAGTTGATATATACAAACAATGTACAGTACACGTAATGGCAAGGTGAGGAAGACGAGTGAATATTTGTATCCTTCGGGAGGTTCTCTACGATATACCGTATGTCTTGTTTCATTCAGTTAGTTCTGCTGGCTTTGTGCGAAAGAGAGATGCGATGGAAATACAAATGCTTTCATTTCACACCGCTTTCAGACTCGAATGTATTTTTATTCGAGGAACGGAAGCTACTGAGTCGACCCTGTAATACACTTTCCACATAGCACATCGTAAGCACCAGAGTTGAGATGAAAATTGAGTGTGACAGACTCATGTATCTTTTAGTGCGTAGCATTGTCACTCTGGCTTTCCTTCTTCCATACTGTTTGTGCGATTGCAAGGATTGCATCGCTGGAAGAGTACAGGCGCGAATGAGAAGTCTGTGAAGGTCCAGCTTACAGCCAGAGATGGGGAAAAAACCGACCCATTGGTGTTTTATGTTACAAAGCATGCCATTCATTGTACAGAAAACTGAAGAAATTGATGATTTCTTTATGAATTACATGTTATCTGCTTGTAATAATTATTATTCTGCTCAAATGAAATTGGAAAGTAAATAGGAGTTACGGGGTGATGGGAAGCTGTTATTACAGTTTTATCTGATAGTTTTATTAGTGACTGAATAAACTAAACTAGTGTATGCAGTAAGCTCCGAAACACATACATACTCAAAACGACATTGTACACTGCAGCGTACATGTAATGTCGTTTTGAGTCGCTACAGTACAACCCGTACAAATGCTCTTTACTAGTTTTTTCACCAGCATGGAAACTCATACGTGTCCTTTCCATTTTACTTAATTTCCCTGTGCAGCTCTACCTACTAAAGTTAATAAAGATGCAAACATGTTTACACATAAACGCTTGCATACTATAGCATTTATTCACTATAATTCACTTTTTTCACTTCTATTTGTAAGATGTCTTTTATAAGAGAGGGCATTCTTTGTTAGTGAAAAACACAAAAGTGCAACACTAACAATTCCGAATAGTAAGGCATTCTTTTCAGAGAGAATTTGATTATAGGAGTTCAGACTTCTGCACAACTTACTCCATACTAGATGTAGACACTATTTAAAGACTACATTGTTCGAGACTCTGCCTTTTGTGAGATTTACATATGCATTATGCAATAGCAATGATTTCTTTTTCTACTAAACATTGTGTTTCGGGTAGTAGTGAACAGAGACTAGCGACTAAGGATAAGGTATTTCCAGGAACTGTCTTCCGTTACGCCGGAGAATATTTCAAATAAAAATTCATTCTTTGCATTTATTGAGAGTTTGTCAGAATCCACCGTGCATATGAATGTCTTGTATTTAGTCTTTGAATTGATTCTACTGAAAAGCCAATGTATAATAAGCATTGTAGTTAAGTAGAGGATGTTTAGGTTCACTTGGTTGTCTTTTCGTTCGTTTTGCTACTCGGTCGATGGAGTTACTGGCTTTGCTTTGTCCTCTGTTGACTTCTCTTGTGTCTTGCTCTCACTTGAGTTGTCCCTGTCTTCGCCTATCTTTCAGGTTTGCCTCACTCGACTCCCTTCACTTACTTGTTGTTAGTCAACTCCCAATGATCATCTGGGTCTTCTCTTACTACTTCAATGTATCTCTCCAAGTATACATTTATATTCTCTCTTACTTAGGCACCACAGTGTACCCATATATTATATATACTTACACCACATGTGGTATAGGGAGAAAGATGTAAACGTACCGTAGACACATTTAGCGGTAGGAAGGAATAATAATAATCTGCTTGCTCTCTTCTCTACAGTTGACTTGACAAGAGACTCACATTGTAATGAATCGTAGGTATTTCTCTGTAGTTTCTGATTGCACTACACACTTACCAAGACTGCGAATATGTACTCATTTGCATTTGTGTGTGCATCAGAGGAAACATGGAGTAACTTCATTAGAAATAGGATTAAGCATTCGAATTGTCTAAGACTCACTTGCCGTTAACATTAACAATGGGTTACATGGCATGAATGGTATTCGCAATCGAACATTATTTCTATATGAATTGAATGGAAAACGAAGTTGTTCTTGTAGATTGTGTTCTTGTGTCTTGCTCGCTACTGCTTCCAGAAATTGTTTAAATGGGAACGAACCCAAGCTGTGGCTCTTAGACTGTTGGGATGGACTACTCTTGTCGCCGACAGTCGGGCAATCTTCAATTCACTTGTGTCTGTCGTGAGTGACTCTATTCTTCATCTCTCACTCATCTGCTTAATACACCAGCCTTCCAAACGGCCAATCAATATTCTTCCTAAATAAATTCAATCAACTC
Source organism: Plutomurus gul (assembly GCA_019776185.1). Lineage (NCBI taxonomy): Eukaryota > Metazoa > Arthropoda > Collembola > Entomobryomorpha > Tomoceridae > Plutomurus > Plutomurus gul. The sequence goes on from JABASC010003413.1 coordinate 10,500, forward strand.
CATACACAAGTCACACAATTCATTGTATTTTTACAGATTCCACATAATTTCAAGTAGTTTTTGTTGTCTTGTGAATAGATTACTTATTTGGTTGCGGATCCTCAACAAAATTCATGCTGTGCACATTTTAGTAGACAAAAGACAAGTTACTGCAGTTGTTCACTTAATTAAAACAGAAACAAATACAGAAGAAAGGAGATGGAACCAGGTCCAGAGTACGGGGCCAGTTGTCGAAGTTGTAGTTCCTACAGAAAATCTAATCACAAGTCACATTCAGAGCCCAAAGAGGAGACCCTTAACTTTCGTGAATAATTTTATTCGTTCATTCTCCCTTTATTTGCCCTGGTTTGTGACACTCTTAACCTTTATTGGCTCACTAAACAAACGTTTAAAAAAGCAAACGAAATCTCGTGGAAACATTTGTGTGCTGGCACTAATAATGAATTAAAACGCTCTTTTGTATAGTACGAACGGTTTAATATGCTATGCAGACATCCTTTTAAAGCATATAATTGCAATATATTGTATTTATATTTATATTGTATATTGTACAAATGCGCAACAGTTTTATTGTTTATGTGGTGATAAATAGAATATGTACGCATACTCCTTAAATAGTTAGCGCAGCTCATTAACTGCATGTGTGCAAGGGTTAAATGTGTCAAGAAGAGACGAGATAGATAATTAGTAACGTGTATGTATGTCATATGTGACAGCCAGATAAACAAGACGATGCTAGTTAGGAGTGAGGAAAATGCGTCTTTAAGATATGTATGTATGTATTATCCGCGGTTGTTTAGATTTGGTTAATTGATAGGGAATAAGTATCGATGTGAATCAATGTTAATTTCAAGCAAACTTTCCATGAAGATAAAAAACATTCGTACCTAAAGTTTCTATTCTTTGTTTTGTTACAAAGTTTGTACACAGGTTTGTATGCAACATTCTTCCTTTAAAAAATGAGTTGACTAATTTGATCCGTGCTACATATGACTGTACATTTATGTACCTATTTTTCATTTTACATTATAAAAAAATTCGTCTAACAATACATATATATGAGTGTTACTTTTTCTCTTTTACATATACTGAATGAAAAATTATTGTAGTGTACAGACCAGTGACAGAGATCTGTTGAGATCAAAGTTCTTTGGTATTTATCAATAGTGGTCATTGTATGTACACATAGTTATATGTATGTAGATCGATTTACGACAAAACCATATAATTAAACTCTTCCGCTCAAACAAAACTGATCGTACTACTTTTGCACAAGTAGATGTAGTGTTAGATAAGGAGTATGTAAACTGTAATATGTTTATTTGAATATGCATGTATTGTCTTCTTTGGACTGAACTCAACTTAAAATTAGCTATTGAGTAAATTTAACCACTTTGTCGAGGTAAGTGAGAAAAGTTGAGTGTGTACAGTGCAAACACACTTTACACATGTACTACCAATACTAGAATAATACTAGTGTGTAGAAGATAAATAATAGAAACCGAAATAGAATATCCTTGATTGCGAGCGACTGTCTCTGAGTGAGTCGGGTACATTTAGGTATTAGTGCTACAATTGTAGTAGCTATCTCTCCTCTCCTTCTCTCTCTGCTCTATAAGTAAAAGGTGGTGGATGAGAGTCAGCAGAATAAAACTTTCCTATGGGAAAAGGAAAAGTTTTAATTACTTTTTAGCTATCAACCGATGAAACAAGTTTTCTCTATCAACCACTCATTCTTATCCAATGCTCACGTAGCTATTCCCAACCAGCTTATTACATGCTGTTACCAGCGTCCAGTCTCGTTTTCGTCTCGACATATTCATAATTGTTATCAACTCATAACTCTTTTTAATCTAATTCCAACCAGAAAAAAATCGAGAACATATTTTAATCATAAACCAAACTATATATAGAAGGTAAGTTACGTTCGTGTACAAAATGAACTTTTCATGAGAACATAACCTGTTAGCCTCCTACGAAATGACGTTTATATTTTAGTGAAAATACTGTGACTCTTTCGCTTATTAGAATAGGGATTAGAAGCGGGTTACCCTGAGAGGTAAATAAACTGATTACAAATCGTTGATTGTATTTTGAATACAATACAAAATAAAAGTGTGAGCGAGGTGTGACTTCACTGAAGGAATCTATACAAGAACACGCATTTAAGTAGTGTACACTGACTGGCATTATCGGGGAGAAGCATATATGTACTGCATTTGCATGATTCAAGCTTGTGTACAGGAAAAACGGTGCAATGATAAATATTGGGTGAACACCATTTAGTAGTTACATGGTATGCACACCAACCGCTGATGTTAAGCAACAAGGTTGAGGGTAAATCTTGAATGAGGTTTTCATACATAGGTGGTTACTAATATTGTTTGCGTATTGATTTTTGATTTGCAGCCGAACCAGAAGGCTCCGGTTTCATTGAAGTTGTGGCGACAGTCGGCTCAATTGTGTTACTCATTGTCACACTACCCATCGCTATCTTCTTCTGCTTCAAAGTCAGTCTTTACAAATAATCTTACGCTACGCTATAAAGTATTACTATATAATAGGGAACATAATTTTTTGGCAGACAGGGCTCTGAGTGGGTGTTTTTATGTATTTATTTTTGTAACGAACTTACTTAAGAATAGTTTGTTTAAAATGATTGGATAATTTGTATTTAGGTGGTACAAGAATATGAGCGTGCCGTGATATTTCGCCTGGGTCGTCTACGACGGGGAGGAGCTCGTGGTCCGGGTATTTTCTTTATTCTACCATGCATTGATGCCTACCGCTGTGTCGACTTGCGAACAGGTACGCACAAATAAGTACTAGTTGATCACATGGTTTTCTTATAATCTTATTCCTGCAGCTGTATTATAAGTTCATGGGTTTTTTGTGGAGGTAAAGTTCTTGCATATCTCTGACAACATTCTTCATTGATTGTGATTTACAGTGAGTTTCGATGTGCCACCACAAGAAGTAAGTACTTTTCCACTTTCTCCTTATATACTATTCTATATACTTACCAGTATTTCCATGATTTATCTCTATACTCATCGTGACAACTTTCTTTTTATGTTCTTCAACAAAATCCTTTTAATCATCGCTGAATTGTTATACTGAGTCTCCTTAGGCATCATGCTTGTATTTTTTCGGTTTGCCATTGATCAATATAATAAATTGGTTCAAGTAGTAAGTTATATAACATTTGCATACGTAAATGCATTGAATGAAATTGAATCAACCGGAGATGGAAATCCAATTCTGTTTCTATAAATCCATTATCGTTTTTTTTTAAATTTATTTTCAATATCCTTGCTTTACTTTTTTCCAATTCCTTTCCAGAAAGATCGAATGGAATTTTTTAAAATTATCAATCTCTTATTTAGTTGACGCAGTAGGATTGCATTTTTAATACGTAGCTACTGTGAATGTGCACTATACAGCACCGCCACAATAATGTATCGCTATCCTTCATTTTCAAGTGACTCAGTACTGTACCGTCGCTAGAAGTGATTCCAGTAACTTCTGAATTTGTATCTGTCGTAAGTTGGTCAACTTCAATAAAACTTGTCCGCAGGTATGGTAGCAATCATAGTGAGGGACCAAGTAGCGCAAACGGGCTTCTCACTTCCGGTTATGAGTGAGATACCATTCGACGCAGTTTTTTACGATGATTTCAATGGTGTATGTGAAAGGGTATCCGGAAATGACTCATACGCGTAGATGACTCCGATGAGAAATGAGTCCGACA
>JABASC010003414.1:0-14244 GCA_019776185.1 Plutomurus gul
AACCATAGCCTCTACATAATGTGAAACATGTAAATCCAAAGGCCCAGGGCCATAGGAGGAAGCGGATAGAATAAGCATTTGCCTGCTTTTCCGGGCTTTAATTATCACTATCACAGTTCCAAATTTCTGACGAATCAGTGTGAAAAGTGAAAACGGATAAATAAAAAATAATTATTATTATACGAATCGTGACCTGGAGCCTGTTTCACCAGGGTTGCGAAAGTGTAAAGTCTAATGTTATATAGATAGGACTTTACACTTTACCAACGCTGGTGAAATGGGCACCTGCATGTAACATTATCGGAAAAATAGAATAGCAATTTAATAACAATTTCGAAAGGTACAGTTTTCTTTTTCATGGCAACATATACTTAGTCCAGTCCAAGGTGAATCGACGGTTTCCGTGGTGTCGGCTCTGTACATAGTACAGTCGATTCACCTTGGTCCAGTCCAAGGTGTATGAACTGTTTCTATGGTTCTGCGCTTTTATAGAAACAGTTCATGCACCTTGGTCCAGTCTACTGTTGTAATTGACATTGTCAATTTGACATGCGTAACGCAGTGGTGTGTGGCAGGGCCCGAAACTCGCCAGGAGCTCCAAATAATAATAAGTGGAAATGAAAATCTTAAGAAAGCCCTCAGTTTTTGCCGATTTTAGCTTAAACTACCATTGAAATGAGTAATTTACTGCATTTTAGTGTGAATATTTTTCGGAATTGCGGCGAAATGTGTTTGTCTTTATGCAATAAATGACCATATTTATCACTTTAAGCCCTCCCCTAGAGAAATCTGAGGCTACCCCACTGTGCGTAGCCAGATGTAGAATTAATTATCGAAACTAGTGTGGATGTTACTGCACAGACTACTATTAACTGGACTAACTCTGACACGTAATACCTTTACGGTAAGCCGGGTGTAATCCGGTACACAGAACGCTGCACAATATAATCACAGTGTTAGTGAATAGTCTGAGTTGTGTTACTAACAACTAACAAGCAAATAACAATTGATGATGCACAGTTTTCACTCACCTAGAAGATCAAAGGCGTACACGGGTCTTATTTCGGCGAAGCCATCTAAATTGAGTGCCCAAAGAGCGACCCCAGATCCAAGACCGTGAAGCAGAACCAATGGCGTCTTCTCAGAAGTCTCATTCAGAGACAATGTCCAAATCTTACAATCTTCTTTTCCTACTACGGGGCCAACATTTACATAATGTCCTCTGTACGCTGTCTTCACATCTGGCATAAATAAACAAAAGACTTTAAGTAATTACGCCGTTAGTCAAATACATATTTCAGACATAACCTTATCAATGCCATTGCTATGATGATAGTGACAGATGTATCGTCCCGTATGTCGCCTATCAATCCTGTAGCATATTTATTATGTTTTATACTATTTTCCTGCATAAGGCAACAACAATCGGCTATACAAATTTCCGTTTCGCAAACACACTGACCTACACCTGTGCACACCCTTGCTGCTTAATCTAATATTAATATTATTATCAACTCTCACTCTCCAGATTAATTTTACACATCGGGCAACACTTTGCATACTTACAGTTAGTATCAATGTATTTCGTCCCTGCTTAGTGCAAAGTTGTGCAATCGTGCTCAGGTGACTGATTAAACGTGCGGAATGAAAATTGGAATTAATAGCACTTCACGCCTGCATGACAAATATTACAGACTTGCACCAAACTCAATGGAAAAGGTTAAATCTACAAACTATTATCAGTATCCTGTAAGTACACACTGTGCAGTAATTAATATTAAAGGCGGAGAGTCACTTTGTATATCTGATACCGGGAGCTTAAGCGGATTGCGTACCAACTAATTCAGATAATTCAGATTTTTGTCGATATAAGCAGAATTTTCATTATACTGGCTAACTCAGTTATGTAGCAAAAATTCCCTTTTTGGGGGATTTTTTTTGACCGATATTTTTTCCTAGAGTACAAAATTGGTACTACGCGTCTATATATAACTTTTCGCCAAAGTTTACTGTGTACGCAAGTGGATTTTGTAAATAAATACTGTGGTTAGGCTAATCTTTCTGCAAATCCTCTAATATACATAACGCATCAAGAATATGCATTTTTAAATTACAGATTGTTGAAATAGTCGACTATTTAATCATGTATTGTTTGTATGCTTCAAAGGGAGAGCTAACTTTTATATAGATAGTTGAACAGTCCCACAGCTACATATATAGTGATTAATCATTGAATTTAATAGTTTCTATATAAATATCCTTATATTTAATTTAAATGTACAATAAAGTTAGCATATTTAGTAATGTACATAGAACCCCCAGGAAGCGATCTTCGACCTTTAGAACCAACAGTGTGACGCTCAATCAACGACAAACGATTTATCCATTTCACACACTCACACAGTATAAGTAGAAACCTATTTATGATGATGATACTCTGTGTTTTCATTAGTTACTTATTATCTCCACATGCATGAATGAATGACTGGACTTCGCATTGCTCTTTGGACCCTAATTATGAATTTACGTACTTGTACAATAATTTGTGTGTAGAGTCACATCTCTAACTCCCTAACTATTACAATTAGTAGTACTTCTTATTCTCATACAACGCCTCCAATATGAACAAAGGGCACAAACATACCTACCTACTTCAGCAAAAAAAAGATCAAAGACTAGACACAAACATGATTATGCAATACGAGTTGCACCACAAACTCAATTCTGTCGTGAATTGACTAAATATAACAGTTTGTATGTAATCTTTTCTATTTAAATGTCAGAAATCAATTAATACAAAATAGTACAAAGTTAAAGATTCATGATTTATGGGAGAGAGGGAGGGATACAAATTTGTTCGAAAAGATGACGTAAACAAAACCAACCATGTTCATTAAAACTGTAATTCAATGTGATTGTGAGCTCGATCTGGTCATTCTTGTGATCTAGTCTCTACTCTAATCAAAAGTATTTAACATACTTTTTACAAGCGTTTGAGGTATAAAGGAAACAAAATATTTGAATTCCAATACAACGATGTACATATTTGTAAAAATATGTACACGAATGGCTTCATAATCGCGTCCGCTTACGCGTTCGTGCACTGATTTTCACGGCTGACACGAATAAAGTGTATTCATGTTTGCTAATAAAGCGAATTCACGTAGCCATCAATGTCTGTATTAGAGTAAATTCCTCCATCCTACTTAATTAACCATTGGTGAACTAAATGTTTTGCCAATAAGAACAATGTTAACATTATACTGGCGATAGACATCTCACAATCAATGAATTGATACAATATTAATATATTCCTATGCAAAAAACGAATACAACAACGAAACAAGAACATTTTGAAGGAGGAAGAATAAGGGATAAACAAATTAATCTGTATGACAAAGTCAAGTTCACGGAAACCTGAAAATGGATGCATGCACCCACTTATTTCGAACTCAACGCTACACACAAAATATAAACTGTGGCAGATTTTGCGTTTTGATTTAATGATCACATAAAGGCCTATGCACACTGCAAAGGACGTAGGCTATTCAAAAACCACAACGCAAACACTTGACAAATGTAAAAAATTTCAACTGAATTCATTTTCTAGTTGAAATATTTTACAATATTTAACTAGTTAACTAGTAACTAGTTAAATATTGGATAGGAACCGCACTGAGGAGCTGATATGCACAGCGAAACAATTGTCTGCGGGTGAATTTTTACAATTTTTTGCACATAGAAGGTCTAAATATCTTTTTATTAAATTCAATTACATGTGCTCAAGGGGGAATCATTCATCTTTTTTATTATACATATTATATATAATCGCTTAATCGTCGTTTTCTTTCGTCAGCAATTAGCACCACATATTGAATTTCACTTCACTTACCCCAGTCCCCAGTTACCTTTTACTTACCACGTGCACTGCTATAGTTTTAATCCTAACTCCTCTATCCTAACACAACACACGCGCACAGTCCCACCGTACCATAGATATCTATCTCACTCTCACCGTACTAGGACTAGGACCGTATTGACTCTGACTCTGACTATCTGACTGAAGTCTGAAGCGTCGCCGTCGCTATAAAATAAAGCCGCACTCGGACTGCCCAGCGACGAAATTAAAAGTTAAAATCAGAAAATTGACAAACTAAGGTCGAGTGGAAGGGGTGAATTGCTATTTGTAATTCAATTTACTAACCATACTTGATGATACTAAACTAAACTGATAATATTAAGTGTTCCATTCAGTTTGACTTTGTCGTCAGGATTTACATGCAACTAAAATCTGCAGGACACGCGGCGGCTACCGTCGCTTTTCAAAAATAGTTATAATTTGTCCGTTTTATTTTTTGGATATTTGATCTGATTTTGATCTTTAATCAATAATTTGGAAGTTTATGAGCAATTTTAAAAAGTGTAAATCATATTCATTCAACACGTGGACTCTCCTTCAATAAACTGATAAACAGAAGATAGTTCCCTATGTTTGACTTTTAACCAAAATCACACATTCACATTTTGCTTTGATAAAAGTAATAATAGTAATAGAGCAAGACTTGAATAGAGTCTTGAATAGAGTAATTGTTGATATACAAATCTCATAAATGAACGTGTTCTCTAAATTTGTTTAAATGTTTCTCTTCTGTTAGTAGAAGTTCACGGGCGCACGTATCTATAAGCCGGAATCATGGGAGGATTTAGTTGCCCAATCTGTAGTGAAAATTTGGCTAAATATCCAGCAGAAGCACGTCGGAATGAATATGCTGCAAAGGACGACGTCAACATATCGGCTGCCCCCTGTGGTCACATATTTCATGCATACTGCATTAACAAATGGATGCAGTAAGATATTTCCCCAAAATTCTGATATAAAAACACACATGAACATATTCATTTAGACTCTGTAGTAATTGACAACAGAACAATTTTTATGTGAAAATATTCGTTTGCCCAAGAAGAAGTCTACGGTTTCTAGTCGAAAGCTCAGGCGATTAAAACTCAAAATGACATTGAGATTCAGAAGTTTTAATTTCATCTTTCACACATGCACATATTACGTATTCATATTCTAGTTTGCATTATTATGTATTTTATGATTTTGTGCCCATTTCAGCGGTACTCTTGCATCAAAAAATAAATGTCCTTGCTGTCGAACGGATATTCCCGGTCTCGCTTGTCTTCCACTATATCCGAATTTTTTAGATGACAGCATTTTAGATGATTCTCAGATGGTATGTGATCATGGTGAACTAATAAAATCTCTGAATAACAACTTGGCTGCAAAGAAACAGGAGCTTGAAGAAATGAATCAAATGTACCGCATTCTTGGGTAAGAGTACAAACATCACCGATACACCAGGCATTAATTATGCGTTGCATTTTGTTTTATTTGTTCATGAAGATATTTTATTCAGTATGTAATAATGTCATCATGCCTCTGATTCTTTTTTACTTTTTTAGAAAGGACTACGAGGAACTCCAAAATAAACACAGAATTGAAAAAATGGGCCATGAACGTTGGTTGGTTAAGGCAAAAATGTTTGAAAGTTACAAAGATCAAGCCAACGAAATTAAAAAACAGAAAGAACAATTAGAAAATCAATTAAAAACATACAAAGAGTAAAGGTTTTATTGCTGTATAATATAAGTAGTTATAAAAATAATGCTTGTTACTATCAACTATTATCGCTGTGATATTACTTAAATTTTTTAATAATTTAAAAAGATTAAAATTCCTTCCAAGAATGGAATATTTGCTTGAATGATTCTGGTGGCATAACTTGTATGACTGTGTTGAATATAATAATGATCATTGAAAAATTACAGAGTGGACATGATTGTAAAAGGAAGGATGGATGAAATTGAGTGTGATCGTGCAGCTTATCCTCCTACTGCAGAATCTATTGACAACCTGCTTATTACCAAAACAGCCTTAACGCGGTAAGCACTCAAAGTTAAACACCTGCTAAAATGTATGATGATTTCGTGGCCAACGGTAATAGTTATTTTCTTTCTTATATTGTAGGGAGCTAAAAAGAGCACAAATGAAGTTCGATAAAGACTCAAAAGCAAAAACGAAATATTTAGAAGAAAAGAATGGACTTTATAAAAAAATTGACGATTTAACTAAAGAGGTGAATGAAATGAAATCAGTATTTGCCAATAGTGTTTGCCAATCAGATGATAATGTGAGTTAATTTAATTAATATGATTAAATAAATTTATTATTTTAAATTTAAATTATTCCACCTGATGAAAGGATTAATGATATGATATGATATTACTTGTTGTTTCAGATGTTTGCTAGTCCCTCTGCCTCAAGCAGGAAACAAAATAAAGTGTTTACAAAACGAAAGGGACCGAGCCCGGATACGTCGATCACTGGAGAAGCTATTGATGAGGACGTGGATCTTATTGAATCCGCTGTCTGTAGAAAGAAGTCCTCCAAAAACCTGCTTGATAATACAATTGTTTTGTCTTCTGACACGGACGATGTACGTTTCTTAACAATAATATTTATTTGACAGTTATACGTTAACAAGTAGAACTTCACAAAAGTGAAAGGTAGAAGAGTAAGTATTTTCCAATTTAGATTGTTGACCTAAGTTTGCAATGTTTCATTATAATATCTGTAGGATTTCATGTCTCCGTTTAATTTCCGAGTGAAGTCTAACCAGCCCGGACTCCGGCCAATCACCCCCCACCACTCTTCAAAATTGAAACGTGGCTACTCCAGCAAAACAATTTTCCCATTTACCAAGAGTAAATAATCATTATTAAGGGAATATTTTAATGATAATCCTACCTACATGTTTTGTATTCTTTTGAAAGTCTAATAACCGTAAAATGAGTTTTAGATATGCTCCCAAAATTGTAAGTTAACTTTTACTTTTTTACTAGTAAAAATAATCAAGTGTTTGGTAACAGCAACTGTAATTTATTAAATCAAACAATGTCTGGATTTTGTGATACAAAAAAATCTTTTCAACGAAATAAATAATTTTTACTTTGACTAGAAATATGTATAAATATACTCTGACATTGCACTGCGAGGTAAATGATGTTGGTCATGCTCCGATTATGGGGGAAAACATTTACTGGTCTTGTCAAAATGAAACAATACTTAATTCTTCACAGAAATAATGATCTTTGCACTTGGATGAGTATAGGAATATTTAAGGTTGTTGATATTGTAGATTATGTAAATGGTAATTAATTTAATTTTTAATTAATAAAACCGTTTAGCACCAGTACTTTATACCAAGGTGCATCAACCTTTGCGACTGATTAAATCAAAACATTCATTCGTTTAATTGAACATTTTTTGGGTGCGGTTGATGGATTTGGATCAAATATCAATATAAAAAAATGTCGGGTGAAAATGGTAAAACGATTTTTGGTTCCCTCCGGAGCTGTTCGCAGGAAATTGTTGTCGATATCTGATTATACTGGTGGGTGGATGGATGGAGCGTATAGATCTACTTTAATCAGGTTGGACTTAGCTCTTGGCAAATGTTGCCTCAGCACCTCGTTTCCTCAGAAATGTTGCCTCATTACGCCATTGCGTCCGTTACCTCGTTGCCTCCGTTGCCTCAAAAGAAAATAGGGTGCCACTAATTAGTATCAAAATGTAAATTTGATCGGCAACGGAGATAACGGACGCAAGGCGTCATGAGGAAATGAGGTGCTGAGGTAACGGAGGAATCTAGCCAACATTTTTGAGGCAACGGAGGATCGAGGAAACATTTGTCATGATCCTAAGGGAGTGTACACATATTACGTAACGCAAAATTGTCAATTTTTAGACCCCCACCTTCCCCCACCACGCAAAATGGGCGGAGCCACGATGTTATAAGTATATCGCTGTAACGCAAGGTCAGACCCCACCCTCCCCCAGCCGCATTACGTAATATGTGAACGTTCCCTAGTCAACGCTCCACACGAAAACCAAACCAACTTCAGCACAACTCTTTGTTGTGCTGGAACAATACTTGCATTTGCATTTGTTGTTTGAGTCTATGGTAAAAGTTCAGTCTCTAGTCTCTCTAGAACAGTAAACAGTAAATGAGGATAAAACACGATCTTTATTCACGGCGCTCATCTTCCCGCTTCGTTACAAACGGAGTAATAAATAGTCTCTCCATTCAACACACCACAACAACAGTCAGTGTAACGTGAGTGCATTACTCGTTGGGTTAGCAAACGAACTAAGTCAGTGTCAGAGTCAGAGCAGACTGCAGACGACTCGTCTAATGTAGTGTTTGTTGGTAAACGGGTAACGGGTTGACCTGAATTGACATTTTGACATATTATGTCAAAGTATGATACGCACTATTGTACTTTAGAAATTTAATTTAACTCGACGTGAACTGAAGTTGGTAGCTGGTAGAAAAATTGGGAGTTCTACTTGCAAATTACAAACGCAATCCAAGTAAAGCATAAAGTTAATGAAATACACCTATAATCTAACGATTCTCGTTTTGTTGATATGCATTCTGAGTCTGAGACAAATGTATTAACTAACTGTCTAGACTACTGTTGACTGCACATAGAATAAATAAATGTAGGTAAACGAGCTAGCTTCGTATCGTAACAGCTCTCCTCTCTGTAAATCCAAGTCACAACAGGCTCACCCGCTCACCACAGGATTAACGTGGAACTCACTTGGTCATTTCATTAAAACTTGAGGTTTTTTAAAAAACAATTTTTGATTATTGATCATAATTAATAATTTATAATCCAATAATTAATCTTATTTACCTTTTACACTATCGCCACAAATTTTTTCTCTAAGTATTATCTCTTTAACACATTCAGATTTAATGTACACGTGTAATCGGATTTTTCATTCACAGAAATACATTTCGTCGGGACAGCAAAACATCATGGTTCGTGAATGCATTATGTGTATGGAGTCATTAAATTCGGCGGCACCCCCGGAGCCTCCGCAGCCACCCCCAGAAGCTAATCCACAGCACGGAATTGTGATTCTCCAAAATCCTAATAATCCCAACAGTTCCAAAGTTCCTGCTACTAGGACAGGAAAACGACAGCCTCCTTCTGGGACAGATGACTTGACAGTAACTTGTGCCACTGTCTGTGGCCACATGTTTCATCGTGTATGCCTAGATCGGTGGTTTAAATCAAACGGGTAAGCCAACTAATGCCCACATTATGTTATCTGTTAGCGGATGGAGGGGCACAGATTTTCCTAGGAGCCCCAAAGCGGACAATTTTCACTGATTGTGAGTGAGGGAAAACTGCTCGAATATTGCCTTTTTCGAATCGTCTCACTAGGGTTCGAAAGCTTTACGTCTTGACCTGTGACCTACTTGGGGAACCCTTCGCCCAGGCGTCAGGGTGGCCTCAAATTAATCTATTTTGTTGGCCATATCTAGGACAACATCCCCAAAAAGTTTCATATTAAAATTACCATAATTAAAAAGTTGTGATAACTGCAAATTTTGACTTCAGCTAACTTCGGCATTTTGAATCGAATCGACCTAAACATAAAATTAGAGCAAGTAGAGCCATGAAACTTGGCACAGTAAGTAGTGTAATCCAAGATTCGGAATGTTACCTGAATTTTCGGCAAGCTTCAGCTAACAGCATTAATGTTTCGAACATTTTGTGCGAAAAATGTTGACAAAGGTGAATCAAAGAAGAAAAACTGCCTTAAAAATAAAATTTTAGCATGTAGAACCATAAAACTTTGCATGTCAGAATACTCTGAGACAGGTTAAGTTAACTGTAGAAGCCGATAGCTTAAGTTTTATACATTTATGAACAATTTAGTCCACAAGATGGGACCAAAACTCGAACTAAGTTTAAAAGGCCTGCACATCTCCCGTAAGGGTTCCGGAGGACTGTCTGGGTGAAGTTTTATAACAGGCAATGTGTGATCTATACGTTTCATTTTGTTTAGATATGGTCGGGTGTAGTGTTTTGGCGACCACAAGTACTGACACCATGGATTTCAAATTGAAATTTCTCAAAATCCCAGCTAGGTACGCTGTAGCTATAACGCTGAAAAATGTAGAAAAAGTTGTGAACTTTTCAGATTCAAGGAGTTGCATCAAGTTGAAACTTCATGGTATAATTTGGGACAAAGGAGTGGGCAGAAATGAATATTTGTAGTTATTTTTTCATAACTTTTTAATTTATCGTAATTTTAATACGAAACTTTGTGGGGATGTTGTCCTAAGGTATTGCCAACATATATTACTTTGACCCGCACTGGCGCCTGGGCGTTCCAATTGGGTCACAGGTCAACAAGATATATTATATCAGTAGTAGTTGATGAGACGGTGACGGTGGATGCAGTTTTCCCACACTCAGTGAAGATCAGGGGCTCCTGGGGAATACTGTGAGGGAAGTTGTCAAATGCATCGTGCAGTGCGACCACACCCTTGGAATTCTCCGGTGATCACGATATAGAGTTGAAAAATCTACTACAATTGTCTGTTATAATTAACCATAATTAATTTATTTCATGGTCTCTTGCATGTTTTTAGAAAGAAAACTTGCCCGTCTTGCCGTAAATTACTTACTCCATCAAAAATCATTAGATTATTTCCGCCTCAGGAAACTGAAGAAGAAGAATCAGTGCCGGTCATTAATTTAACAGGGGAACGCAGTGTGCCAAGTTGTAATTGCGCTAATCTCGAGTGCCGAGAGGTTCTAACCATCCATGAGATATTAGTGTAAGCACTGTGTTGCATGTTTTCATGTTACCACTCACTCATCACCGATTTAAGGTGACGATTCATGCATTTTGCAGTTAATTTTCCCGTATACTACACGTGCTATAAAGAAAACTTCAGTTTTGCTAAAACTTCGGATTGCAAGGTCAGACACATTAGTTGAATATACCAATCGAAAGATAAATTCAGCCTCTAAAACTTTTACCCACTCAGAATTTAACTCTAAGTGTTCGGTTTAGCGGTTGAATTACACATTGTATTGACAACAACGATTATTTTCAACATTCCTCATTTGGTATTATTGTTTTTGCAAAGTACTAACAATCACGAAATTGTGAGTGGTAAAAGTTGTAGAGCCTGAACCTCTGTTTCGATTGGTATATTGAACTAATATGTCAGACCTTGTAATCCAAAGTTTTTGCAAAAACGAAATTTTCTTTGTAGCACGTGTAATATAGGGGAAAAATTAACTTCAAAATGCATGAATCGTCACCTTAATTATTAAGAGGGACAAAAGCTAATAGGATTATTTGTGAAGATTTTAGTAGAAATATTTGTAACAAATCATTGTTGTGTCATTCATGATAACTAGATTAGAGTTACTGTACGCACACAGGGAAATTTAGCTAGTCTTGGTTGTGTGAAGAACATTTAATATTTTGTTACTTTCTGGTTTTATTTACTTTTTATATTTGTCGGCTTTCACTTATATAATCTCTCGAATGGTTGGATCAATATTATGCTCTTATTGGTCATTTTGAATGACTGTTGATTTACTATTGCAGTCATGACTTCAATGAACAAAATAAGGAAATACAGGAAAAAAACGAGGAAATACAATTGTTGACTGCCATGCACGCGAGTTCGGAGGAAGAGTGTGAGCGATTGAAGCTCGAGTTAGCTGCAACTACAACCAGCCCCAGCCGTAATACTAAATTGTAAGTTTTTCTTTTGTATATAATATACTGTTCAATCTTCAATAATTCATAGTCGCAAACCGGAAGGATGAAGACTAAATTTTATTGGTACTCGCATACATGAATTTTTAATGAGTTATTTAATGTTGCTCACTGTAGGTCAAATAAAGGCAAGCGAAACACTGGAAACGGTTCTCAACAGGTCACTACCCCTAAACGCCGTAAGAAATTATAAGTAAAGCAACGATTTATAAATTTCATACACACTATCCTTGACCTAATCCAACAAACTGCGACAATTCTCACGCCCGTGTTCAACAATTAGCTGTAAGTGAATTAATTATTTTCGATGTCGAATCTAGATTAGCATATTTTGTCTTGTTTTTGTAGAATTAATTTTAGCTAGTGTTTGTATCGAAATGCATTTTTTATGACTATTTAGGTAGATATTTGACTGACTTTATCACAATCACTTTGCTACTACTAACTATGTACAAAAATTGATTATAATTTGAATAAAATGTTTCAGAAATGACAAAAAAAGTAATTGAAAATGCATAGTTATTAATTGAGATTAAGTTTCATCCGTCAACTTTGAATCTTTATTTTCCGTTTCACCATGTATTTCACCACCATAGTTCCCCAAACTTTCCAATTCATCCACTGGGAGCAAATCCCCGACACGACTTTTTCGACCGGTACGGTATAAAGCTCTGCAATTACAAGGGAGAAAAATTCAATTTATTCCAATTGAACACTGATATCATAAAACATGATATTTGCCCAAGACAAAGACAATGCAATTAAATACTACCTAATATAATATAAGAGAATGGAGTCTTATCATCACTTGGATGATTTTCATGTATGTAGGCTATCTAGGTGGTTACTCACAATCAGACATGATTGTTGTTTATGAGTCTCGGAGGTGCATAAACAACAATCATTTAAACCACTTCGGGGGATGGAACTGATGGAAGAATCTCATAACTCGTTTAATTACTCAGACATGTTAATTCATCTTCTAAGTAAGTACCCAAGTAAACAATCTAGATAGGCCTTTCATTTGAAGTAGATATAATCTACTTAAGCATGAATTTGATTATTGTACAAATGGTTATAAACTATTTTGCAGTATCTTTACAAATAGAAAACCAGTGAAAATTGGTTCTAAAGAATTCTTAAAATAATTTTTAAAGTATTACTGTGAAGATTTCCCTTTTGTCAAAACGACTTCTGTAAGGTTTCCTTTGTGTGTACACAGTCGGCACACGACGTGTTTACTGCGTACACAGGGGTCGCGGACAACTCTTGGCCACCTTTCTTCGGAATCACTTCGTGGACCTGCACAAACACAATGAAACCAAAGAAAAAATTAAGGAAACTAAAACACCTAACACAATAATCCAAGGCCAAAGAAACTAACCTTTTTTTAGTACGACAAATGTAAACACTTCACTTCTGGTGTAATCCTTCATATTAGGGAGGAGTGGCCCATAACGTGTAACGAAATTACAAGGAGTATTGTCATTCACAAATCTTGGGCACCATGTATCATTAGGACACTAATTAAATGATTAAGTCAGTTTACAGATTCTTCTTATGAATTAATTAACAACATATTTACTTACGGGGCTAAACACGTGCGAGTTGCTTGGTTTATCAGTTTCATGTAATCCTAGTACATAATCTCTTGCTTGAAGAACAGCCTGTCGTTTACATTTAATATACATATTGTGTACATCAAAATATATATACGTACCTATATACTTATTTTGTGTGTACATAAATACTTACAAATTAATTGTAGTTACAAATGATTACCTCAAACCCTGCATTCGAACCTTGTTCAATCAATATAAGATAATTATTAGTTTTTCTCCACAAAATGTCCACCGTTTGAATTCTGTTCTTTAATGATGACAACTCAAGTAAAGAATACGCACTCACAACTAAGTCATATTTAATCTAAAAAATTACATTAAAAATATTTTCTTAATAAAATCTTAATATACAATAATATAAATTATGACATAATTAAATGTAATGTATAAATTACGTCTAAAAATAGCTTTCACAATGTAATGCACAATATTTTACCTTGTCTGATGCCGGAAGAAACTGGCGAAATGAAATACCGTGTAGCCAGTGATCATTTGACTTTCGCCCTCCTCTTAAAATAAGTTCTGCGAGATCACTCATATCTTTAGAAACATCAACACAGAGGAATTCATTCAGTGTTTCTCCCCAAAACCGATGAGACGCCCTAAAGCATAAACAAAACAATGCTTAGACTATGACAATTTTCATTAAGTTTGAATACAATTTATTTAAAACATTAAGTTTATTACCAAAGTACAGAACCGATCCCAGAGCCAAAATCGCATAATGTCTGTGGCTTAAAATGTGGATCTCTGACAGCTATTTCGTGAAATACTCTACAAAGTGCGGAAAACTCGGCTGTTGTCCTCCCCATTAAATATGCCAAAGCCGTTCTTTGAGTATATCCCACTGGCTCCCAATGATATATTAGTTTCTTCAGTCTTGTTTCAATTTTGTGTTGTCTGCTATTATCCAGCGATTCACGCTGCTTCTCACTTAAAAACGGTTCCAATATC
>JABASC010003415.1:0-14243 GCA_019776185.1 Plutomurus gul
TTATTACTTTATTACCCAAGTCTGTAAATAAGAAAACAAACACCGATAATAATAAAGATGAGAAGCTCACTCACTCAGAGAAAAGAAACAACGGAGAAAAAATCTCGAAAATGGATTGTGCATTCTGGGTGCATCATGAAAAGTAAATATAATCGTACAAAGTCTTCCTCTGCAAGAGTAATTAACTTACAAGAGTTCCTTTTGATTCACAGAGAATCCTACATACGGATTCTTCAGCTATTTACTAACTGATTTGTAATGTGGGTAGGTGGGTGAATACTGAATACAAGCAAAATGTATTTAAAATCAGGTTTTCCTTGTGTGAACCGTTTGTAGCATAAAATTGGAATAAATAATAGTTTCCATTGTTTGACTGATTGGGAAAGAGAACCTCTGTTTGATTTACAATTACAATTAGTTAACTTAATTTGATGGTCTGGAAGTTTAAATTGATAAAGACGTCCTTGAACGTTGAATACAAGTTAAAAAATGTATTGTTAGCACTCGTTCTCTTTTGGCAGACTTATTTACTGAATTCCTACCCTTTCACCATGATTCTTCCCCGTCTGTGTACACAACGACTCACATTTCAGCTCACGTAATGAGAATATCGTGAAGAACACTAATTTGTATGCCTACGCTTTTCTATATCTATTTTGTGAATACTCGTGGTAAATGTGACGGACTTTAGGGTCTTGGCAAATAAGTTATGCAGCATTTTCTATATGAATTAAAAAATTGAGAGAAGATTATTACTATTATTATTATAAGCAGATCTCCAAAGACAGCAATTAAAATCGGCACCCTCTGTACGGGTTTTAGCTTTGCAAAAAAATCCTCGTCCAATGAGAATATTATTTCTATTTTATTACAAAGAGATTCGTTAGCCATTCGTACAAAGAACGCAAGGGCACTAAAATAATTTGAGAGCACAACTTAAACATTCTTCTTTGTAGTTTATCGCTACGCATTCCACACTAGGACTAAGAGTACATTACAAAAATGGCTAACAGACTGGTTAGTAGTTAAGTGTGCAGATAATTTCTCCGTGTGCAGAGCTGTGATATCATTACTGAAAATACAAATGAATTCCTTTGGATATCAAATACATTCATACATATTTATTGTTTGACGCAGTAATAATGTGTAAATGTGTAACAGGTTCATATTATGTATAAAATATCCATGAAATCTCGCCGCCGCTGCTGCTGCTCTGCTTCTATGTGGAGATTTATGTTCCAGTACTGTAATCCAATTATTGTTGAGCAAAGTGTGTAATGAATATGAAATGCTACCTGTTATGCTAATTGCGAGTGTAAGTATTTAGCTCGGCGGATAAGATTTTGCACATGTCCACATGATACTTTTATGCATTACGTTGAGTTCCACACAAAACATCGTCGATTATAATTTCAGCAATAGGAATTGTTGTAGTCTAGAGGTGCAGTCAGACAGAATTATAAATACGTAAAACATTGTTAACACGTTGAAGACAGATTTTAAAAATAACGAGGTGGCAGTTGATGTAACGAAAAATTTATTATGGGCTCGTTTTCACTGAAATTGAAGCATAAAACTTCAGGACTATAAAATACAGGGAAAAATTCTGTAGTTGAACATTAAATCGTATCTATCACACCACACCTGCTTCATCAAGTAATATGTATGTCATCTTTATTATTCAACATACTAATTATGTTAATGAGATGATGAGAAGGTTGTTAAAAGAATTCCCTCGGGATAAAGAAGGAAACGAAAAAAGGTGTGTAGTGTTTACAGATATGAGTATAAGTGTAGCAATGAGAAAAATCCAGATTATACGACTTTGTATAAATAAAAAAAGACGATTTAGTCTTTTTATTAGTTAATATCTGTATATACCTGTCTATGTCTACCTCAATTTTTTCTTGATGTTCCTTGTCATAGCAGTGAAGTCAGTCTCATTCGTCAAACACGAAATCTTGTACGACTTTTCTTTTATTCATATTATGCATGTCTACCTATTTATTTATACCGATGCATTCATTGAATATTGCTTTCTGTATAAATGCACAAATATTCAACAATTTTCTTATGCAGAAAAACGAAGGAATATTAAGACATGACGAATGTTACAAAGAAAAAATTCCTAATTTTTCCCTGTTATTGTTTGTAGCTGTCAATCAGTAAGTAGGAGAGCAGCTCATTTACAATTCAAATGGGAATTGCAGAAACTCACTCACATCGGAACATGAAAATGTGACAGAGCACCTCAGAATTTTCATTGTCTTTGCCGTTCTGGATGCATGTTCACGTGAATGTTACAATTTATTTGGAAAGGCCGCTTTGATTACGATCTCAATAAATTGGCACCTCCTTTAATTTAGAAGCCTAATAATTTAGTCCACCTGTCAAGCAGTCACTGGCTACGATGTTCCTATAAACCATGAATGCCAATTTATTCCATTCTTCAGCGATCTACGTGAATGTCTGTTCTGTACATGTCAGTCACAATAAAACGAATTTATGCGCATGATAATATTATTGTGCCTTTACACAAATTCTGTTTATGTGTCCGTCAGTTGTGCAGCATACTTAAAAAGCGGTTTGAGAACGTGCCCTTCTTTCAGAAAATATTTTTTGTCAAATTGATCGAAATTCAGTGTCCATCAATTTTCTGTTTATTATGCTATGGAGATTTTCCAATTTCACGAGTTCTCTTCTAAGTGGGGTAAATACAAAGCGAATCATTAGCATGGGCACTTACTTCCTCCATACGTAAAATTCTGTAAAATTTTGTATATACCGATCTTTCCTTCAAAGAACTTGTGAATCTTGTGGAAACCTTATATGCGGGCTAGTGTAGTACTTTGCGAAGAACGCGAAGAATTGTTCATTTCAGCCAATTTTTAATTTACAGAATTTCCCCCAAAAACTACATTCATTAATTCTCCATCACACTCGTACTATATTTGACAAATCCATAAATTTTCAACTGATTTTGTACTTTTGTTTTCGAAAATCGTCTATAATGTTCTGATTACGATATCATATCCGGCAGTGAGTTCACCTTTAACTTAGCAAGTTTTATGGCTGGAGATTCTTATTTCGCTCTTTAATCTCTGAATAAAAGCATTTTCTGATCTGTATTTTTGCAACGCGAACGATAGGTTCATGTTCATAAGGGTAGCACTGAGACTAGAGAATAAGGAGAGTGGTTCTATGCCATGCCTGACTTTTCCGTCAGAAGAAGCTCGTGTATTTAAAATACAACCAAGTGTACACTGAAAATATACATTAAACTGTAAGAGACAAAAGACTTGAAATAGGTGCAGGGCATAATACTGTTACTTTATGACCTAAAAATTCACTGATTATTTTTTAATACTTTGATGAATATTAATGGCTGAAACCGCGGACCAGCATAACTTGACTGGGCTTAAGTTAAGATAACACTGCTGTGCACATATATTTTGCGAATTCAGTCTAGAGGCATTTTATTGCATTCCGTGTATGCGTAAACTCTTGTCAAGTATAAAAGAAGAAGTGTATCGCTGCTGGATGATTTCAGAGAAATTCTCGCTAACAAGCCAAGATACACAATGCATTGCAATGTTTATGAGATTCTAAGAATGTGGACTACCGGGCTGTGGCTCACCCCACTGCTTTAAGATTCTATAGTCAAAAGCTCCATGCAGTGCTGCGTATGTGCACCCTTTCTTGCTAATACATAATCTGCAGTGTCACTGGGCGAATGGGTTCGCTTTCAAAATAATTGCATTTACAGAGCAGGTGGATTAATGTATTAGTAGAGAAAGTCGACGGTGGGTACAACAAAATCCACGTGAAGATCCAAGCAAAAAGGAGTAAAACAAACTCGAAACAATATTTCTGGAGAATTGTAATTTATGGGTGACCAGGCAATCCACCGTTATGGCTCACACAGCTCATCTTATCTTCTCATCCCATTTAAGATCCTTATTCACACACGAGCATAGAAACCGAGAATTGCTAAAGATCTACACAGTTCACAATCTTTTCTCGCCCATAGGGTCTCACATTGTGGGCAATCTTTACCTCATGTTGCTCTGTCCTCTCCTCATAACTTGTTAATGCACACGTATCTCTTCTCGTGTCTATCACAGTCACCTTATTTCCCCTCCTCCCAGTGTATAATGTACGTTCCTAGGAGAAAAAGCTAATTCCATTTCTTGTCTGGTTGTCTAATCTATATTCTTTAGAAAATTTGAACTTCACACGAAACGGATAACAAGCAGCAGCAAACGATAAATAAGACGAAAATCTTATCACACAACAATCATCATCACATTTCATTTTGGTCAAGGTAGGTCAACTCGGCATCATAAAAATTCCTCTGCTAGTAGTAACCATTCCTATAAAAATAAATAATATACAGTATCGCGATTTTTCTGTTTTACCAGACAGACAGACACATGAGCACCTTTCCTTGTTACTTGGCGTGAATATAATTGGCATCTGCGAGAACAACAACTATTTTTCAACATCTTTCAATATTCACGAATGTAAAATTCATGAAGAAATAATAATGACTATGGGTGGCTACGCCATAACAATATAATATCTGTATCTACTACCACCAGACGCGCACGCAGATATCTTGTTGATATTTGCAAAATGTTGGGTCATGTCAGTTACGGTTCGGATGGGAGTACCCATTTCACATTAGTTCTGTTTTCTTGTATGTAATATTGTTACACACTTTGAAACATGTACGATACAATAGAAGAGTACGTGTGTGTGTTTGTGTGTGTGGACAAAAAGAAAACTGTACAATGCAAAAAAATGTATAGACACAGTTGTTAAGGATAAGAGTGAAGTATTAGCTTCATCATTCATTTAGATTTGAATTATTCAAAGCGGCGACAGATTATTCATTACTCAACTAGGTATTAATCAACGGCTGCCACACGAGCTGCTTCTCTTCATCTACTTTTCTCCGATGTAACTAGCTAATGCATTTTCCTACATAAAGCTTACAGTGTTGCTGGTGGAAGGATGGACAGGACTAAAGATAATCACAACGTGTCAACAGACTCGTCATTTTTCTATTATTTGTTGGTTTTATGTCTTCAATGCAGTCATGTCTAGGCCAACGTACGGCAGACCCGGTCCTGTCCGCATAATAATAATACACTTATTGACTGTACGCTAAATCATTTTCCTTCACGTACAAAATACACACACATAGTACACATAGTACACACACGGTTCTCTCTGTCTGGTCTGAAAGTCAGGCAGTACCTTGTAGTATAAATTGCCTATCTACATTTTTTCCCAAGGAAAATTGCAATATTTGCCGTAGCTTTTCTTGAATGCGTGGATTAGCCTGCTTTTCCATTAAATGCGATTGGTAGCGGTCAGTTCTTGGCTTAGTTTGTGTGCCACATTCATTGAGCAGCCCACTGGTTCTTTCTTTTTCTCTCAGTGTATGTATTATGCAATGTGCCGAAACTCATTTATTTTTCCGCAGTATTAGCCTTGTGATTATAGTAGTGCATATAAATCGAAGGCCAGGTGTAGACTAGATTAGATTTCGTGCAAAGTATCGAGTCAGAACGTCAACTTGACAAGTAAACCTCATTTAATTTAATGGAAACCATGCTTTCCTGCATATGGTCAATTGCATATGGCTCTCTTCTCTAGTATACAGAATTTCCAATAATTCGGATTATATGTTATCTTCTATTATGTGAATGCCTTATACGAGCAAGTAACATGACATGTGTACACAAATATTTGTTCTTCAGATCGGAAAAACACTACTAATGAAAAATTGCAATGGCAACTGCTGGAAATGAGTTTCATTCGCGACGTGCCCTGCCAGTACAACCCATTCCAATGACCTATGGTGCAGCACAGACACGATAAAGGTTGCTCTGATGAGTAATTAAAAGGATAGGACGTACACGTTATCACGTACAACGTGTATGTACACATGATAACACATGTCCTTGCTTCATACGTAAATATTTAGGTACTCGTCCACAGAATCTAATTAATTGACACTAATTATGCATTTTCAGATCATTGTGTTGCTCAGGGCGTGTTACGTAATATGTTACAATTGTTTCCTTAGAACTCTGTGGGTGGGCTCATAAAAGTTTAATTCTAAATTCCCTCCAAAATTTTGAACTTTGTTTATTTTCAACTTTGTCATTCATAGTACTTATTTTACACGAGTATTGGGTGCGGTTCAAAGTTCAAGCTACTTTACTACTTCCAGCTTTTTTTTGGTCAAGCTGAGTAACCATTGAGCCTTTAGACACCCTTCCTTGGTTTGATTCTCGTCTATCACCGCTTAGAAATGAAGTACACGAGAAGAGAACAGGAAACGTTTAGGAAATTCGTTTATCTCCACGTGTACACAAGTCAAGTGGTGTATAACACACGATCTAATGTTTCGTGTGCTGAATTGGTGAGAACATTAGCAACTTTTCACGTTAAACATTTGATGAGTGTTAGGTTGCATGAACTGACAAGCTAACACTTACTGTACAATAGTAGGACGGACGCAGGGACACGCGACAGAGTGTTGCAAGTACGAGATGAGAGAGGAAAGAGTAATTGCTGGCTCTATTGGCTTTTAATTCCAGCCGACGCTGTAAAATGCATTTCCTATTCATCTTCAAAACTGTGTGGTGCTTGGTGCTCACTCTTCAAACCAAACCCAACGCACGCCAATAAACTAGCAGAGAGAGAAAGAATGGAAATGAGACGGAAGAGTGGGAGAACGACTGTATGGGAGAAGTTGTTACTGTGTAATTCCTGTACACGATAGCAGAGCAGGATGTATGTTGTACTGTTGTGAAACACACAGTCCCTAGGACCGACTTTTACAATTAAAATTAACGTTTGCAGTGAAATAAAGCATACAGTCGGCTGACATTTGCATGTATTAACAAGAATTACAGGTCCGTGAGGTGATGACACCTTAAATCCCATAAACAGAAACACAACCACAACATCACATTTCTTACGTAATATCGCTGACTATGCAATATTACATTAGTACTGGAGAGTCGACTCTCACATATAGAAAAGAGCTATGCTCTCGAATACGAAAAAGCAATTAAAATCTCAGAATCTCTCTGAATTCAATTCTGAGTCAAAGTCAAGTGAAGCCAAGAGAGCGAGAGGATGAAGAAGGGAGAACCACCAAATCCGCACTACTAGCACCGTACATACAAAATATTATACGTGAGAGATGTATGTTGAAGGTACAAGATATTTTACTAACGATGGCTGAAGGGGAAAATAAATCTGATGTCTTACCTGAATAAATGAATCTGGAAGAAGAACCACAGAGGAAAGGACGAGAGAGTCACACAATGCTAGGGAAACCGCAAAAGAAGGAAGAGGCGAGGAGTAGAAGAGGACGACGACGAAGTGCGAGTGCAGAATATAGAAAATTCTGGGGAAGATGAGGAAGTCAAGTCACACACACAGAGAGAGACGGAGAACTTGCACACCGTTGCTTTGGAATAGGAGTAGGCGAGAGGACGACAGGACGAGAGGAAAAAGTCAAATCTGTTGAGTCGTGTTCCCCGCGGACAAACGAAGATAAATAATGGCTGCAAGAGAGACAACAAGAGAGCAAAGTCAATTGGATATTAGAACACACACTGAAACACACAGTGAGAGAATACCCGGAGAGCTTCCCTACTACCACCACACACTTCTTCTACTACAACACAAGAGGTGTGTATGTACTACTACAGAGAGATGAATGAGCCCATATTTGAATCTGGAGGCAATAATAATATGTTCGCAAATCTCATATGGTTCATATAGCAGAAGGTATGGGGTTGACGAGTTTTTTTTTATTATAGAGAAAACAAAGAACAAAGTCCTTTGTCATCATCACGCATCCTTAGTACTGGACTTGACTTTGTGCAACTGTAAGAAAGAGAACTCACCTCAGCGGAGGATCCGATGCAAGAGCGGACGTTGATAATCCTTTGTTCCCTTCTCTTACTTACTATTTTCTGTTCGGCACATCCACAAGTTCCTTTCTCTCAGCTCGATTCTTTGCTATTTTCCTCTTGGACAAAGTCACAGCAACAAAACTTGGTAGTAAAGAGCTGTAAACGAGAAAAGTTTTTCGCACATTTTCAATTTGCAAACGTACGCACGTTCAGTCGTCACTTTCTGTTTTCTCAGTCTTTGTTATCTCGCCGTCTGTCTTTCCACTACTTCAGTTTTCCTTGTAATTGCCCTTGAGACTGAAACGGATGGGATTTATTCCTTATCCTCACTTAGTATATACGCATGAGATAGAGAGGGAAGATGAGATGGAAAAGTTCACTCTAATCTGTTCGGTTTACTTTTCAGCAAAAATCAAAACAAACTTTTAGTCGAATTCTTTCAGTCGTTCTCGTTCGCAATGTCTGGTTAGTATTATTATTATTGAATGCACACAATTTTATTCTTTGTTTAAAGGCTGGAGCTACTAAGTGTGATGAGAAAAAAGAAACAGCGTCCTCCAAACTACAGATTGCAAGTGGAATGGAACATTAGAAACCTTTCTTCACAATACGACAATACTTAATGTTACCTCCACGAAGTCGCTCTTATGTAATAATAGGAAAGAGGTAAAAGGGAGTTGGAGATGGAGAGAGAGTTAGAGAATGTTCAGTCAAATCGGGTTAGTGCAGAGCTGAGAGTCGAGAATGATTGAGTGCAATTGTGGAACGCTAAGCGATTTTTTCTTTACGAGACACTATTTGATTTGATTATGGCCGGAGTGTTAATGGATTATGTTTGTATCTCAAAGTCAAGGTAAAGGAGGGATTGGTGGTGATGGGAGCAGCAGCGGCAGCAGACACACCGGGAAAGAAAGGATTTCGTCGCCCACCACTGGACTTCCTGCAGGCTGATTGCTTTACTTTGTGACAAGTTGTACTTATGCACTAATGAATAGCTTTAGGGAGACAGACCACTCTATTTACTATAGCTAAGTAGTAGTATATACTTTGTTTAGTATAAGGTATTAGGTAATCGATGTGTAAGGTGCTTTATGGGTAATATTAGTGGAATATGACGATAGGGACGTCACGTCAAGCTAGTGGCAGCAGCCGTGTGAATGAGTGAGAGAGTCTGTCAGTGAGTGAACTCGATGTTAGACTGAAACACAAACTTGGTTAAGCCTTTCCTTTTCCTCTCTCTCACACGTAGTTTCAATAGAGGCTTGGCTTCCCAATCCAATCTGCAGGTCAAAAATCCAACTCCACTTCAAACACTTTCCATTTCGTTTTGAGGAGGCTCTCCTCTTCTGACTCTTTTGCTCTTCCACAACGTACACTTCTCTCTGTGTGTGCCAGCAAGGCAAGCATCAATTGTATTCAGCGATAATAACATCACATGGGGCACATGCTTCACTTATTGCACGCTTACGCAGTTATGCACACAATATGCCCCCATAAGTTTTATCCTCCGCTTTATGGTTGTAATATTATTCGGAAACTTTACTGCTTAGATTGACTTTCGGTATGTTCTTCTGAATCGACTACTCGCTATCTATTATTGTTGAGAGAGGAATGAGAGGAAGACTTTTATTTGATAGGATAGTGTTGAGGGAAATCCATTTCCAGTCATTTTTCTCCATTTATTACATATTCAGTTATACAAATTGCATTTGGACTGAAAGCATTTTTGTTTTCGCTTTTACCTCTGCTTCTGCTAGATTTTTTGCTGGTTTGAAGTTTGCAACTGAATAAATTATATTTAAACAATTAAGCCAACCGCCCACATTGTGGGACTCCCGGGAGAAAAAGAGAGAGAGAGATAATAAAGAAAAAAGTGCCAAAGAAAAATGAAAAAAAATGCGAAAGACAATCTGGAAAGTTTCGGAAACTTTCAGTTTCCAATTTAGACAGAAGCTAAAGCTATACGGTCTGCCTTTTCAATTGTTATCATATAATGTATGAAGGTATATGTACTTATAATGTGATGGATTTAGATTTTATTCTTTGTCAAAGTTTTGCTGGCGTGAATTCTTTTAGATTGACGTAACTTTTCTGTGCATTAAATGCACTTTAAGTATTTCTAAAAAGTGGGTAAGGTTCCTTAGATCTTTTCCTATTCCTTAAGATATCTACACAGGTTCTATAAAAGTTCATACAATTTCTTTAGCAACACACACAAAGCCTAGTGATAGACTGGACGCCCCCGTAAGTCACCTATCCATTGCTGCTGGAAAGTATAGTTTAGTACGTGAGGAGTTTTCTGTGCTTGCTGCTTAAGTTTACTTTTAATAGCGATCGTGCTCCGTATATTTCAGTTCAGTTGAGAGCTTGTGCCAATAAAAACTAGTGCATCGTTTATTACTACTCACTCTCTCTCTCTGCAGCTCGCTCTCATCCACTCTGATCATACATAACTCTGTGGGACTTTTACTTACTCGTTGGCCGCACCACTACAACAACAAAAACACAAGTTTCCTTCAACCCCACAACACAAAACAGAATCGGCTAATGAACAAAAGTTACAACTTGAGTGACCGACCACCTCATTCTTTCTCTGAAGATGTGCAAAGTGAAGTAAAATAAAGTGGAGGCTCTCTGCTAGCTCTGATCTGAAGTAGTCGAGGAACTCGCAACTCACAGCTCAACAGTATGCACCTACTGCAGACAAAACCCGCCCTACATTTATATTCCTACTTATGACTTAGCCCCGAGTCCAATACTTTAAGTTGAAGTTCCATACTAAATACTACTTGCGTACTTCATGTATTTAGATAACTATATAGGCGTATAAAAGCACTTATTGGTATTACATGGTGCAAGATTCTTTTCGTGTGTAATATTCTTCTATATACGAATATATACAGACACTTATTCGCAGTTTTTCAAAGAAAAGTGCCTGCCTACTCCTAATGTGTACATATGTACAAAGTGATTAGGTAGTACTAATAGTACGTACTCTGCTTAGAATTCACCAGCATTACATATTTGTGAATAAATACCTGGGGAGTACACATACGCTACATTTAAACGTTTTTACTCTAATAAATGCTCCAGGTAATTTTATGATCTGGGTGCCTAACGAAAATTTTCCCCACGGGGGATTAAAAGGAATGTCTGTGATTGTTGAAGGTGGCATACTGTCAATAAATAATATCGTCATCACCAAAATATAAATGGGTGTAGCTCAAATTTGCTTATTAGAACTTAGCATACTTCTTTTGGAGTTGCAGTTGGTGGATTTAGTGTACAAGGGGCTTTAATTCTACTAAATACGGTAATCCGTTTACCTACAAAACGTGTATGGGGTATACGTACTATATTGTTCAAATTGGTAGGTAGATCTAGATTCTCCATTGTTATGATACTGTGCTCTCTCTGCTAGCTTCTTTCTTTACTTTATCTTCTCCCATCAATAACTTTCTGGAGTAACTCGCATTTCCAGCTCGGAAAAGCCAAAATGTGTACATTGAGACTGACTTACTGCGAGAAAACACAATGGGATGTAAAAGGAAGACTATAATATTGAGAGAGAGAGAGAGAGTTAGTTAGTTGCCAGTGGCTAGCCTCACTTGTCTCGGATGCTCTTGCTAATGCTTTTCCTCGTGCTATCACATTCTTCCCCTTTGATGAGATATCTTTATCTTAATAAAACTCGGAGGATAAACTAAACCGTCTCTTTCCGCTTTATCGCTCCAGGATGATATTATTTCAGGGGAAACCACGAGAATTTGGCTCCAGCTACACCTTACTCTCTATACTCTCTACTCTACCATTATACAATTTACTTTTGTGTGTGCACTATGCGGTTCGTTGTGAATGGGATTATGTACGTTATACGCACACGCAACTTCCGCATCAAGCTTTTACACGCTGTGGTACATACATACACCATTTTTTGCAATCGCACCAAACTTCAAGTCAAATCAGCGTCCATATCTCCTCACGCGCTACATTGCACTGCTGTAACACAACCAATGCACTATAAAGGAAAAGTTCCATCTGAGATCGGCAAAGTGACTGCTGCTGAGATTGCAGTGCACTAGTAGTGGAAGTGAGCATCTTGCACTTAAAAGCTATTTGTACGGTAGACACATGTGCGTATAGAAAAGTAATGGATAATGTAAAGGGTGAATTTGTTCTGGTTGCATCGTGTAGATAGGGAAATGTGTGCGTTATGTTGTGTCGATAGGTAAACAGTAAATAAAGTAGATGAAAAGGTTCTTGGCTTGTGTGGTGTGTTATGTTTTCTGGTATTGTGTACACACGATGCACACGGTGGAAGAGGTGAGTGAGTACACGGACACAAGAGTCGATTTGATCGTAGCATTCAGTAAGCACCAGCAGCGGAGAAGATATTTTCTCTCTGTGCTCTTCTCGAGATAAATGACCAAGTTTAGTTTGCACAGAAGAGCAAGATAAGAGGGCATTGAATTGTGTAATTTATATAAGGAAGGGTGAGTGACAATGAAAGAGAACCTGAGAGATAGTTTATTTACTCTTGTGTCGAGTGACACTGACAACATCATTTGTTCCTTTTAAGTAAGAATGCATGGCAAGCAAGGTAAGGTCTCTCCACTGAAATTACAGCTGCCTATATACAGAAGAAACATGCTCACAGGTATTCAACAGAGATGACAGGCCAGGCCTCAAAATCACAAACCATTCACGCATTTAATAATCTGTGGCTGGCACACAGAAGTGTTATAAAGGAAGAAAGAGATGAGATAATCGCATGAGAAATGAGAGTGAAAATTTTGACAACTACGTTCAGATGTTGCATTATGTAATATCGTTTGTATGATGCGCTCGTAAGGAACAAATGAAGGTAGTAATCCCTTGTAGGTAAAAAAAAGGCATGAGACGCGTGTTGGCATATCATTTCTTAATGAATGCTAAAATGTAGGCTAATATAAGTGTGTTCTAATTTGACGCAATAATTTCTACCCTTCATCCATTGAAAAGTTTCGCCAAGAAGGAAATGTGATAAGTGCTAATCTTGACTTTGGTGTACATAGTGGTTAGACTGTGAAGTGGGGTCCTATAAGTAAATAGACACTGACACGCAGCTGGTGCTGCTGGAAGGAATACCTTGAAGAAGAATTGGAGAAGGAAATTCTGTTGAACGTGAACGGACGGACTGCTTTGTATTATGTAAATGGTGTTGGTGGTGGTAGGCTGGAAAGAGTGCTAAGCGGTCAATGACGATGTGGGACGCATGCACAAGCACCTCTTCAATAACTAAACATCAAGTCTGAAGTGAACCACCGTTCTTATTGATTACTAAATTCTGGCTAGGCACATATTGGAGAATATGATTCAGAGAGAGACTCGATTGGCGGTAATCTAATACAGGCTGATACTGATACACGTGCGGGCTAACAGCCTAAATAATAAAGGTCGAGCCATCGTATCCGTTAATATATTCGAACGTCTAAACGTACAATTCATACAATGGAATAAAAATGTTTTTTCTTTTTTAGCGTGAAAACCTTCATGGATGCGAGAAAAAGCTAATACCACAACTATGATTCAATACCACCTATATAATTATGTTAAACATGATAAATTTCTTTTTATAATTTACAGTTAGACGGCGATTTAGTAGTGGAAAAAATTCTTGAAATTACATCCAGTCTTGCTCGACGTAAAATCGTGGGAATTCATTTTTGGAAGCTAAATATTTAATGTAAAAATATTTTGTACCTTGGTGTACGGTTTGCTGTTTCGTTTCCTAATTTGTTTACACAGATTGCAAATTGGTGCACAAATATGTACATACACAGGTAAGTAAATACGCTTGTTGTTAGAGTTACCATGAATGTTGTTGTAAGCAGTAAAGTGGTGTAAAGTTAAGTAAATTAAATAGTAGTATGTAAACACTTGAGCACGTGTAGTTGACAAAGGATTCCAACTGCATTGTATCTGAAAATTCGTTTACAAACGAGGAACACCAGCAGCTGTAGCAAAACATTTATATGGAAAACTCATTCGAGAAGATTTTAAAACAATTCCTAAAGTTTCACATGGGATACCTTTAATTCAGTAATTTATAGAATGTGGCATCGAGAATTGTATTATTTTTCAGGGCTCTTCTTATACCAATTGGATTTTGGATGTACAATACACTAAGATTTGGTATTTTTAGTAAATTACTGTATTCTATTTAGATGTACAGATATCTAACTTTGGCAAAAAATTACATTTTCTCCGGATGATTTATTTAATAATTTTGGGGCAGCGAGTTTCAAAGATTATTTT
>JABASC010003416.1:0-14243 GCA_019776185.1 Plutomurus gul
TAGTGGTCCACTCAATACCGGTATTCGGTATTCGGTAATACCGGTATATACCGGTGTTGGAATACCGGTATTCCATTCCCTATATGTATTAGAATTGCTGGTATAGCAAATTAATGCATTAGATTCCTCTCACAGATTTCTAAATCGTATTTGATAGAAAGGGACTAGTGTCTGCTGTCACGTAGAAAATCTCCTCATCCCACTTTGCAATGACAACAACAATTTTTACAAAATTCCCAGCAAATTTCATTCTCTGTCTCTGCGTTGGTGCTACTTGTGGTTTCTATTGTTTGACTGAGAGCTTCTTAGTGTGCTCCACTTTCCTTCACACATAATCACAATACACTATGTATTTATTAAGCAGTAGAAATGATTTGCCTGTTGACATGAATGTGTCATCACTGGCCGCCGCTAAAAAGCTGAATTGTGTGCGCACACTGTGCGGAAATCTGTTTTGAGATTTGTTTGTGTGCTCTTTACGAGGAGAATTCAGTTAAATTGAGTGAACGCTGACATTAAAACAGGAAAGGCTTGTCGTGTCAACCCGAGACTCGGTGAATTAACCCTTTGTGGACTTTAATTGACCTTCTATCTGTGATCCCTCTCTCTCTGTCTCTGGTTGCGATGATGATGCGATGACAATACAATTGGAGAGGGGAAAGACAAAAGCTACTGCGAGTACCCCAGCACCTATTCCATGTCTGATATTGCACAGACACATTTTCTGTGTATGAACACAAAGATCGTCGTAGACGACATGAATTCACAAACCACTTTGCTGAGCATATTTAGTGATTCACTTTCCTTTGACAGCATCATAGCAGATATTATGTGCTCACAAGTTAATATTTTCTGATATATCAATGTGACATGTCATCATACGGTGGAAACTGTCAGCTCCATTAGTATTGGCGTAGTTATCACTTCACATTGTCCTTTTAACAGTCCATTGTGTTATTTACACAGTAATATAGTCGTTTGGCCTGCTGTAACTTTTGGCATTGATCGGACAGCTAAAATATTTACATGTGAACACTTATATAGTACACAAGATTTTGCAGTATTTGAGTTACAATTATTCACAAATGTTTATACATTCTATCTGGCTATGCAAAATAGATTTAATCCATTAAGTAAAAAGAGATTTGTGGTGACAGTTAAAAAGGTTGACAGCTAATGCTAATATTTTGTTCCTAGAAAAAAATATAAAAGTAATTCTTTGTACGCACTATTTTTTGGATCCGTGGAAAATATAAATTTGTTGCATTATAACCGGATTCAGTGTAATATAAAAATTCTTTGTGAAATTGGTTGGTGAAAGGATTTTGTGGGCAGGATGTTAATTTTTGCGTTTATTCCGGTGCGGTGGGATTGTACATGTTATAAGTGTATGTCCATGAGGGAATGAAAATTTATCAGCAGTAATTACGTTCGGGTTTTTCATCGACCGAATCGCAAAGCCGCTAATTGTCATTTAGACGTGGAAGCTTTTTAATTGTAGATATTACCTTGCAGTAATATGAGTTGACGGGGAATTAAGTTTGCGCATTATCTTCTGTGTGACACCATTTCTGCCTTTTATTAGGTTTCTATGGTCATCCGGGGTGCTGGCTGTCCTGAGCACTCTTTTCTGTGCACTGTGTCACATACTAATGCTGTATGCTCTCTGTGTATAGCAGTTAATTATATAGCCAGTGCCTGGGATACGCAGAATGCCATCGGCCTATTTGTTTGACGTCTGTAATCTGAACGCTAAAGCTCACCTCTCTCTGTCTCTCATCTGAACGGTATTACCACAGATTGATTTCGTTGACATGGTGAAAGCTCAAACAGAGGGATATGTCTCTCATAAATAATTTCAAATACAATCCCGTGTGGGTTAATTGAAGTGCATTCGGTATTCATCTCAGTTGGTAGCACACACGGGCACAGACACTCACAAACCTGTGTCTGTGTACATTTTCTATATGTGCATTGTATAGACTGCGAACTCATTTCTTCACTAGTCGTCCACCTGGTCTTATCTTGTTCGTACACTGTTTGCACAGAGGCTTAAGTGCGGCATACCAATAATACCATTCGTTAATTAACTTTGAACTACATGGCTGATGGAAACCGCAGCTTTTAACATGTCTGTGCCCCAATTACGTACAGAAACCTATAAATATAGCAACTTCAATAAATACACTTTAACCCACGAATTTATTCTCTAACATTCTACCTTCAGTATAGGTAATTATTATTTTGCGCAAAAAATTTTCTCACAGAATATTATAATAGCAATATGAACATCAATAGGTATAACGTGTGCTTTCCATGTATTCAAGAGTGATTGGTGGCAAACATGGAATCTAATGAAGTAAAAATTATTTTTAATTGCTTGTCATCAGAGTTGATGTAGTTGAAGAAGTTACAGACATGAGAAGAATAATTTAAAAAAAACTCGATTACAACACACGACACGCCATAAGGCAATAAATATCTTCTACAGCCATCTTATCAACAATAGGGATATGTTCTAAATTGTAGAATGTTAGGAACTAGGTTGTAGGGATATCATTTCATAAAGTGAAAGTTTTCTCTTCAAAGTATTTTCATTGTAAACATTGAAGAATTTTAATAATGTGCTTTTGACTTGAGTTATTAGATTCCAGTGACCCAATAAATATATATCTGCACTTGAGAGAGAAATCGTGTGCCGCAGCTCAACGTTTAATAGCAGCCCTCCAGTTAATAGCCCCCTGACATATTTTAACATTAGTAGAAGAAAAAGATGTCCTAACAAAAGCACCAGTGGGTAGTGTAATTTTAAATTGTGTAGAAAATATGATTTGACGTTGGCCAAGAAAAAGGTTTAGCGAGATTCTGTAGTCTCCCTCTGTGTGTCTGTGTGTGTCTGTGTGTATGTAACATTTGTAGGATTTTTAAGAGCCAGCAGATGCTAGCTACTACTACCACTACTTACTTACTATACGATATAAAACATAATGAAGGAAGAAAACGATTATAATTGTGTAATCTAAATGCATTGCATAAATGGTCGCGGAAAATAACAAGACAGTTAGGAATAGATTGTGTTCGGTGGGCTGTACACAAATCTACCAAGAGAACCAGCACCAGAAGCACCAGCAGTAGTTGCCTATTACATGGAATAGCAGGTAAGCTATAATATCTGTCAGTTTAGCCCATTGCGGCATAAGCGAGGAAAATATGGATATTATGAAACTATACTATTGTAGCTTATAGAAAGAGAAGAGCAGAAGGTATGGAAAAATGACGCAAGTAAGTGGCTTCTGGTTGTAGGACGACGACATCAGACAGACCTCTATAGAAAAGACTTACAAGTATCAAGCTTTAATGGGTGAATGTAGCGGATGAATATTTTTGGCAAAAGACCCAGTTAGCCAGAGCTCTCCAACACTCAGCCACCACCAACAACTTTCCCCAATGCTACTACACCTACTAGTATTTCGTATACACAGTGTGCTGTAGAAATGAATGGACGCCTTTTCTATTCATTTATAGCTTACACACAAACACACACACTCACATGGTGCTCTGTTTTAAATAATATTGCAGAAAAATCTTTGTTAACCATAGGAATTAGTTGGCGAAACTAGAATCACATTGCATACAAAAGTATATTGTTGAGAAACAATCAATTAGAGAGAGAGAAAGTCAGTGTACATACCTGGGCACACACACACCCACACACACAGGAAATACTGTATTGGTATGAGTGAGTGAGGAATGGAAGGGGCGTACACTATATAGAGAACCCAGTACATATAGAAAGAGAGAGAGAGAGAGACGAGTATGCAGTAGTCACTGAAAAAGTTAGTGAGTCTGGTCGTCTTAAAATTACTTTTCCATTGAAATGCAAGTGATGTGTATAGGAAAGAAGGAATGTGAGTATTTCCTATAGATATATAGTATGCACGAGGAGCACTGTGTGTGTAGCAGAACATATGAGCACATTCCGGACAAGGGAAGCAGAAAGAAACTTTTATTTGATTTCCAAGCAGAGAAAACTCATTGTTATTGTTCGTAGTCGTCGTCTCATTGCCGTGGCCCACTCACACATCCGTGTATGTACACAGCAGACAATGTTGTAGGTAGACGTACACAGAGAGAGAGAGAGAAAGAGAAAGAGAGCGTGGACATGAAGGTATGCAAAAAATGACGCTCCTTCATCCATCCCATCCACTGCTTATTATACAGATAGTCCATGGACTCTGTGTGCATACTTTGCAAATGCTGCTGAAGATGCTTTCTGCATTTATATGATTATTTATTTCCCAAGTATTTACTTTGAGAAGTAGTTAGTTGGTGGTGGGGGGAAGAAGCCACCGCCCCCATCTTAACATTACAGAAAAGCCAACTTCTGCTTAAACTGCCATCATACTATCTATTCTCTATATGCAGCTATTTACCTATGTGCAGAGATGCAGAAGAAAAGTTTTATGGTTTACGACTACGACTATACGTATTTACTACTTAGAACTTGAGTTGTATTAAAAATACAGTCTCTTATCCATTTCTATTACATTGCATCACATTTCCCATTACATTCAAATTTAAAACATATGGCCACAAATAGGAGGCATAACTTTTACTAGTCACGAGGAAGGCCCAGTAAAGAGATGCAGTCTTTCTTCGAATTAGAGACCAAAGAGCATTCTATTGATGTCGTCGTCATGCTCGTCATTGTCAAGCAGGGGGAGGCTGGTTGGGCTAACCACAATGAAACATAGGAATCGAGATGGTACACAGATCAACCCTTCACTGGGTAATTTATAATGCATGCCTATACAAGTTACGTATTTGAGCTTATTTACATGTGTAAGGAATTTGAGGACATTTGTTGTGCATAATAAATAAGCATTGGCTTGCGACACTGGAAGCCACAGAGCAAATGATATTGGTGGTGGTGCAGTAGCGGGAAAGTTTGTGGACTGAGATCGGTGGGGGCTGGTGCATATAAGGGAAAGATGAACCTGACAATAAGATTGATTGATAGACACGAGAGGAATGGGATGATGACTTTCCTGTCAAACAACTGGCTGCTCTTCTTCTTCGTCTTCTAGTCGTCATCAAGGCAATTTATCTTATTTTATTTCCTTCTTCAGCTTATTGGCTCCTTCCTTCTTTCACTCACTCACTTTCTCTTTTCCTCTTTCCACTCCGTTACGTCTAACAATCTCCACGTCCTCTCTCTCTCTCCCCTCATACATAGTTAAATAGATGCTGCTGTAGAGACTGGTTGCAAATGCACACAAGGTTTTACATGTCGTGTGTATACTAGTTGTTGTATGCAGTGTGTACTGTGCGCTTGACTCCCCAGCATCCTGTACAGAACAACATATTAGCATATGTATGTAAGCCGTGTGTGTGTGCGTCTGTGTGTGAGTTTGGAGATAGACAAGTTAGGAGCTGGGATACCTTTCGATCGTTTGTCTGATGTATTTGGTTGTTGGAAGTTGGGCGCCGAGGATTTTATCGCCTTTCTTTCATGCAACAGACACAAGACAGACTGCGTGTCATAGAGACGGGACACATTACAGAGTTCGGGATAAATAAGTGAGTCAGTGGTGGTGAAAGTTGAGACGGGCGGGCGAAAGGAAGCGGCAGATGAGAAAAGAGCCACTTTGGTTTATTAGAGTGATTGAAATAGCACAGACGCTTTCCTCAGCCACTTTGCAAGAATCCAGAAAGACAGAGACGCTTGGCTGATAATAGGACATTGACGCCTTTGAGTCAAGTCAATGCAAGGAAAGTGGCCATGCAGCAGAAAAGTACACTGTGCATCTTTGTATGGGCGGGAAAGTCAATCATGTGCTGAATGCTTGTGAATAATGAGTGGGGCTGCACTTAAACGTGTTGTGCATTGTGGTAATTTGTGCAGTTTGGGATTTGTGTGCGCTAATGACTTAAGTAGAATTGTGTGTAAATATTGTTCATATTTATGTTGATGCAGGTTGCATGTACTTATTAAGAAGTAGCAGACAGAATCTACTGTGTGCATGTTCATTTCACCCACCACTGTCTCTTGATATGAGGGGGAGGCGCTGTGGGGGTCATTAGCAGTGGATCAGTGTCTGAAAATGTGTAGATATTTAATTTTTGATGTAGGGGAATTGGTTTAGCAAAGATGGGAGATTGTAATGTAAATGGGACGAGGGAAAGTACTCAAGAGCTGCGTGCATTTCCACAGAGCCACTTTTCTTGGTTTACTTACTTGACTTTGTGTTGTGCAGGAGGAGGATGATGTCCAGTGGCGTTTGGGGGCACAGCATATCTTACTAATGTTAATACGTGCTACGATTTGGGTGAGGGGGCTGAGAACCCTTGTGTTCCCCCTAAATACGCCGTTGATGATGTGAGTTGCTAGAATTTACCTCAGCGTGAGTTTGATTTTGTGCAGCAAAGAAGGGAACCTGGGTAATTTGTTTCTGGTGCTGTGGGCCCACTGTCACTATAAATATTTCAGTTGATAAGTAGACATTTTACATTTTCGAATCTGTCAGTGTCTACATACATTTATGTAAGTACTGAAGTGAAGTCATGTCAGCGTCAGAATTCCACAGTCAGCAGGGTTGCTCTTAATGGAAGCAATCTCCGTTTTCAAATCGGAATTTCACAGCCAATCTGAATTTCATGTGTTAACCCAAAGCCTTGCACAAGGAGCATCTCTGTGCTGCATCTGGGGACGAGCGGGTGATTGTCTATCCATGTAAAATATTTGCCTACTACTTGCACAGTTCTTGTTCTTCTTGCTCTTGTTGTTACCTTGAGAAGAGGAGCATTAATATTGACATGGGCAGAACATTTTGCTCCAGTCACGTCACTCTCTTTCCCTCTAAGAATCGAATCAAGGCTGACAAAGTGGCCTATGATGATTCTCTTTCCTTGTAGTTCGTAGTCTAGTTTCCAGACAAAATCGAATTAAATTGATTCGGAAATGCACGTAGCATGCATATTTTACTGGAGACGCCATTTACTAGGCAGTGGCATTGTCTCTTGTCTACAGGATCACTTCCAACAGATCCGATTATTACTCGAGCTGGAAAATTTTGCCCGCTAGCAGAGGGACAGAAACCAGATGCGCATCAATAGTACGACACAACAGACACTCTTTTACTTTAGAGAATATATTGAAAAGTCATGTTGCTTCATTTGGAGAGATTTTCAGGGAATTGCGAGTGGAAATCTGATAATAACTGCAAGGGGAATTTTTTTGATGTCTTTAGAGTGCAGGCAGAATTCCTGCCTATAAAAATTGTGGAGAAAATAGCAAATCTGCCTCAGAATTTTCTGAAAATATATGGAAATGTTTAAAATTATAATTTCCAATGTAATGACTGCAAATGAGTGGAAAGTGAAAGTAGGAGTTGTGTCGACAGCCATTACGATAATGTGACTCTTTGTCACCAATTATTCTGTGGTAGCTTGTGAGCAGTATAAAGTATGGAGGTCGTGTGTCTTCGGTCGGGTCACACAT
The DNA here is from genome assembly GCA_019776185.1 of Plutomurus gul. Lineage (NCBI taxonomy): Eukaryota > Metazoa > Arthropoda > Collembola > Entomobryomorpha > Tomoceridae > Plutomurus > Plutomurus gul. Next base: position 7,502 of record JABASC010003416.1, read on the forward strand.
CCGCACTTCCATACACGCAATTAAATACACGTATAATGTTGCAAACTGAGAATTTCCATAGAACGATTCCTTACATTTATCTGAATGGAGAGAAAAGGTGTTGCCAGTGAGTAGTTGCTGAACACATTAGTCTCAGGGAGGGTGGGGTGGGATGGGGTTCGAATGGTTGCTTATAGTCTGTCAATGTGTCCATGTAAACGAAATTAGATTTCTTGTGTTATTCACGGGGCGGGCAGGCGGGCCAGAGGTGAGAGCTTAAAGTTAAGAGCCCAAAGTAAAACATTTATGCGCCATTAAGTCCTTTATGTAACTCATTTTTGTATCTAAAAGTAATTTTGCAGTTCCGAATGGAACTGCTGTAACCGTGATAAAGTATAATTCCAATTCTGAATTCCGAAGACAATCAATACGCTTTAATGTCAGCAGAAAATGGCAATAAATGTGTCAGATAATCTATCAAATTGAACGATTTTATTGGAAAAGGAAATCTTTTAGTTTGCTTTCATGATCTTCACTTACATTCAGTACACTGATCTTCTCAGTTTCATGTCTCCCCCCGTAATGTTAACATTGCCTGAAGGGAGTCCTGGTAATGCTCCTCCATTAAATACAAGCCTAGCATTTAGTTTTGTCTGTTGGCTGTGTGTATGTGAGTGCACAATGGCCATCACTGACTATTTAACTGACACGGGGGTCATAGGACCGACGACAAGGGACCGGGGAAATCTATTGGCACACAAAAATAAATATACCTATAAGCAATAGAGAGAAAGAGCGAGCAGTTTAACAATGGAACCAACTTGTTTTCAATTTTATCGCGAATCCAGGATTCTCGAACTCATAAAAATATACTTTATGGTGTTCATTTGTGTAGATTTAGCGGGGACTCTGGTCCTCATCTCCTCCTATCTTCTTCTTCCTCCTCTTGTTGTTCATCCTGGATTCCGATCGTCAACTTTCACGTTATTACCACTACTACCCACGCCATTCAATGTTCAGCAAATCTCTTGTGTCGTCGTCGTTGTTGTTGTTGTTGTAGGTTTGTACGTGAAGAAGCTTTAAAGATAAGGGTTCCCTATAAAAATGGACTGAGTGCTTGCATTGAATGGCCATCAGGTAGGTCAAGTCAACTGCTGTCCCCTCCCCCCCTTCACTTTGTGTGTCCAGCACGGATCCCCTGTAATTGTCCATTTGGATGGCCATTCAATACTTATTATCATAGTAAGTAGTTGTATACAAGCCAACAGCCCCCTGTATTTACCTTTAGCCTGAAATAGCTCCTCCTCTTCTTTCTGGAATCCAATGCATAGTACATACATGATGTGGCTAGTAGTAATACAAATATGATAGTGGATTTTGTTGGCGCACTTTGTTCTCCGTACTCCCCCCATCGTATCCTGAAGTACAGTTTTACAGCGTGGATATCGCGACAATCACATAGAATAGCCTCCATTCAATAAATGTCCACGTAAAAAGATTGGAAAATGTACGGATTTTTATCTATCAAACTTTACCAATCGTTGTAGTTTTTAGTCGACATTTGAATAAATTGCACAGAAGCTGACACACATATCAATTGTAGTGTCCCACGATTTGTCTCCATTAATAGAACTGATGTATCTGCAAAGTTAACATTATTCCTGTCATAAACATACTTCCATGTTAAATGGAAACCAATTAATTAAATCAATTAAATTTCCATCATTTTGCAATGTTTTGCCATTTTTGCCATTTATTCCAATTTGGTCATTTTGGACACTGTCTGTCCAAATATGTGAAAAAGTGGCATTTATTGATCTCTAGTTGCAGGTATATATAATTTGTAAATTTGTCATTCGTTTTTAGTTCACTACTAAACGAGCATTTATACACTTTTAGTATTCTTCAAATGTCCGATCGTTAACAAAACAAACCATTTACAACGTAAAGGATTAGTGGTTGTTTGGCTGCAATTTTATTTCTTATTTGGCTCTTCATGCGAGACTTTCTCCTGTGTGGACGGTTTTTTGCCCGCCGTCCATCTCTCTCTTCCTTTGGCTTGGCTGCTACACCAGTTCCTCTCGAATAGAATTCCTACTCCGTGTACCCACACACAAACAAATAAGTGACAGAGTCTGATTTTTTATTGTTCGCTTGGCAAAATGGTATTGAGTACGTTTTGCACATAACAGTTTGTGCTCTGTCTGTCTCTCTGTGTGTGTCTATGTGATACTTTAGATATTTATGGGCACAGACACACTGCGACTCTGTTTCATCCATTTCCCTTTAAGAACACTAAATTTTATAGTGCTTTGTTTATGGATATGTATGCAGTTTTGTCGGAAGTTTTCGCAACATGCACATCCAGCACCATAAAAAAAACATTTTCCACCTACATTCCATCTTATTGTAATAATAGTAGTAGGTAGTACGTGCTGCGGGCTATACCGGCCAAGTTACAATTAAAGCATTTGTTGATGTACATTTTTCTATTGTAATCGTACTTTTAATAACACTATTCCTTAGAACACCATGTGTTCTACATTTCCTTTATGTATATATATATATATATATATGTAATAGATGCCTCAACCCTCGTATATATTAAGATGTGATGAAATCGAACAGAAAATGCTACCAGCATTTGGTTTAATGGTTTTTGTTACCTTTTGCTGTTATTCTGTAGAGAATTTAGTTTCTTCTCTAAACTATTAGTGAGTGGTAGGATATATTTCTGTCTCTGTGTAAATGTGTGTTTGGTGTTGAGTGGTATTCATGTTGAGTTTTTTGTTTGTGGGCACGTCTGTGTGTTTTATTTTGCAGCAGCACAGGACACTACTCACAATGTCCGACGAGAGAGAGAGAGAGATGGATTCTGTTGAACTTGGGATTAGTAGGATGGAGCTTTGTGAAGTGAATGGTGGTATTTCTCCGTTGGATATTTACGTGTACTCCATGCGGAAAGATGCATGTGAAAAAGTCGAGTGTTATCTAAATAGAGAGAGAGAGAGAGAGAGAGAGAGAGAGGCTGGGACTGGCCTTGATCGTCGCTTTCTCTCTGTGCTCTGCTCTCTTTCCTCGTAAGTATTTACTTTTGCTGGTTGGTTAACTTATATTTTCTGTCGTTTCAACTGAAACACTATATCAACTACATGGGGGGAACGTATGTTGTGTAAAAATGTTTCTATTTACGTACATACGTATATAATATATCTATGTCTATATACTTGTAAAGTAAAATGTGCTGCTATTATTTAGTTGCGTTTCCATTCAGTGCTGCTGGAATCCATACATTAGATACGTAGTGGTATCGTGTGTGGTGGCTAAAAGTGGACATTTCTATTCTGGTTGCAGAAAAGAAAGGGAAGAGAGTCTAAGCTGAACTAAAGGGTCTTCTAAGCTCCTCCATAAAACTGTCAACAAGATGTTGCTCAAAGTTCATTTCAGGGGATTTGCCCACAGCTTTTCTCGTATGTCTGTAGCAGTCACTACCATTAGACCATTATGTCATTGCCGTCTCTGTTTTCGGCAGCGCCAGAATGCAGACTCCAGTTCAATGCACTGACTACTCTCTCTCTCTCTCTCTCTCTCTCTTTCTCTCTGTGCACAACCACAATGTACCAAATCGCCACTGCATTACTCTACACTATAGTAAGTATCTACTGAGTGCTACAATGACGACGACCACTATCCAGAAGGTAACGTTTGCATTGGTGCACTATACGGGAGCCAGTATTTATTTTCCTCGCTGCATTTTAACAGACTTAAAGTGTGCACTGACTGCAGCCAATCTTATAATGTAAGTAATACGTACTGCAAGATTAAAAAGATAAGTTCCGTGCCGGGCGACTGGTTGCTCATTAGAAATTTGCAGAAACAATCCAATATTTTTTATGTACACTCATAAATAACATTAAGTAGTCAGAAATCTGAAAGGAATATTTATAGCGTTCTTTTAATAGAAGGATTCTATGGAATAACTTTCTCTCGAGGGATTTCCAGGGAAATAAATGTGTTAAAATAATATTTACACAATTAAATTGCATGAAGATTCTAACTGCTTAATAAGTATTTAGCGGAATGTATTTAATTCATGAAAGATAGCAGTAGATGTGAAGTGATACATAAACTAGGTAATATAATATTTCTTTTTCCATTCCCGTTGGGCCCAACGAACACAGAAAATAATTTCGACTTGGAATTTTCGAAAAACTGACGAAATTTTGAGGTTTTAAAATTGGGAACCAAGTTCACGCATTTGAATGTCGTTTCATATAATACTTATAAATGGTCTGCGTTTTATCATTTTCGATTTAAATAATGAGCTGGCGTGTGTGATAGCAATCAAAGTTTTCTGCTCAAATCTGTCAGAGAGATTCCGATAAAGTCAAGTCAAGTCACTGATCGATTAAGCTTCCCAGTGGCTACCTTACACCCTTCCTACAGTGTGACTACATATATTTTCTAAGTACTAGAAAAACTCTTGAAGCTTTTGTAGAAGTAAGTGCTGGCAATATGAACTTCTTCTAAGCTCTGAGAGTGAGTTGAATTTTATTCTTGTCTCGTATCCTTGTCTAGGTATATACAATATACATTTTATATACTAACATGAAGGCTTGTAGCCTTTGATAATACTTTCAGCAGATACTTCTGCTGCACAGAAACGTATATGGTCTTGTACAGATTACAAGTTTACTGTTGAAGTTACTGGAAGTGTGGGCATAGGTACGTTTAGCGAATCATGGTCAAGAAAAGCACATTATTACTAAATATAAAGGGATTGTACCATTTTTCGTCATGGTTCACAGGAGAGCCACTCGAATATTCTTTAAATGGGAATCATAGATCTATTAAGTATCTTTCTGCAAAAACTTCGTTGGGGTGCAGTGACTGCACATGAAGTCGCAATCAACGAAATTCACAAAATTTCATTATATCCACAAGTCAGGGTCTGGATGCCTGATGCACATGCATCTTATTACTCGTACAGCTTGTTCCATCATTTCGTAGCAGCCGTTGTTTGTGTGTGCACGCGGCCAGAATTATTCTTAGCAACAATTCCAACCTTTTCCTTAGCACACAGCCTACAAGCACTCATTTACGGTATGTGGCTGTAATCCGGAGGTATTTGCACTTTGCACAGCGTACACACGAGAACAGACGAAAGAAAGGACGAGGGAGAGTTTTACCTTCTATTATTTTAGGACATGAAAGAATCCAATTGTGCATGTTTGTTAACACATATGACAATCTGCTGGTTTCTGTGTACTAGGCTCTGTCTCTAAATGTTTCCTCACCCTCGTTCTCTCAGTTTCTAAGCTGCAGCCAGTTCTAAGTGGATAATGCTAGCCATTACAGCTAAATGTATTTACAAATATATTATCTTGCACGTTTTACTACAAGTACACGTTTCAGGGAAATCAGAGGGAAACGGTGATGGATGTATTCTACTCGTACTACCAATATCTGCTAAATACTATGTCACTATAGAATCTCAATGTATATATTACTATATGTGGTTATAAGGTATTCTACATAGCTAGGCGTGTCTTTCGTCCACTCACTCACTCAGCCAGCTACTTGACATTGTTCTGTTGCACTTGAAGCATTCTGCCTAAAATGCAGTCCTTGTGCTCGCAGTTGGAGAATTCTAATCATATTGAGTGTACAATGAGATAGGGAGATCGTTACACATGTATTTTGCAGTGTATTGCAGATAACGTTATAGTCAAGAGATGTATGTGTATGTCAATATCGTTGCCAGGGTTTCTTAATTTATACAAGGCCATGACGTCAGCACCCTTATAATTTTTAGCGCCTAGAATTTCAAAAAAAGTCTACCATTTGCAGAAATATATTTTCTATGTTGAATTGCCCCCAGTGGAAACCCTGGTTTTTTGATATTGGATATAGTATTTTTATTTTGAGCTGGTGGTGTGACATATGCTGTGCTCGTCATGAAACCAGAAAGAGAGAGTGTGTGTTTGTATGTGTCGAGCTGTCTGCTAATAGAATAGTGGACAAGAGACAAAGGCCAGCTTTAGTTTAATATGTTGTCAGGCGGTGAGATAAGATGTGATTGAATCTGATGAGGCGTGACGTGCTGTGCTGCAAATAACAGACGCACCAGAAACACCATGCATTCTTCTATATGTATTCATATTCGTCGTTGGCCTATGATGATGAAAACAGGAAGTGCATATGAGGAGCATTGTGATGGGTGGATGGCTTTGAGTGACTGTCGTGTGCGTCCTGGTCAAAAGAGCGGAGAGCACAGACCGTAAACTCACCAACTCACAAACCAATGCAATGGAATGGCAAAAGGGAGTTTTAGTGCTTGTCCATCGAGTTGGAAACGTTTATGGTTTTATCGGTCCCTGAAGCACTTTAAAGTTGGGCGCACAACGACGAATTGAATTGCACAACCGGGATGATCTTTCAAGCCTCAATTTAATAATTTACAATCAGTTGTTTTCTTCCTTTGCTTACTTAACCGATCCGTGTGAAGTAAATGCAATGGGAGATGTTGCTGGACACGGGAGATGAAAGGTAATTCACATGCATTGTTGTGCCTTGCTGCTGACCCGTCTCTTTTTTTTGCCCCCAGGGAACACACGTTCGCAATTGTAATTATGTATTAGGAAAGATTGGGCATTAAATCCATTCGTAAATCTGGATACAGATGTTAGGCTCGTAGGAAAATCTTAATTCGTTCCAAATTATAGAGAAAGTGGTGAAAGTTTTTTTTTTTTTTTTTTTTTTG
>JABASC010003417.1:0-14240 GCA_019776185.1 Plutomurus gul
TCCACCAATCGATACTTTTCTATTCTATCCGCCAACAAATTCTGCAGGGTTCATTTTATACCGCAGGAAGCCCGTTCTCTCTTACGCATACCCTCATTCTCTTAATGTATTATGCAATGCAGCTTATGCATGTGAGGGAGCCCCACGGAAGCACAGCTATTAAGCTAATATTATTATATAGTAATAAGACGGTACACACTCAAAGCATTATGAATGTGCAAAATATCATTACTGGGTATGTACTATAAGTATACGTATGTAAATACAAATACATTATTTAGATGACGAACAAAAATGTGCTGTAGTGAATTTTATATTTTTTAATGATACAGATAATTGTAGCAATTATCTGTACTCATATTCTTCATTTTATTGCTTCAGCAAAAATGAAATCAGTACAAAAATATACAACAACATGAAATGCTGCGTACACTTCCTATTACACTAAGCTGCATTTGCTTGGCACTTCTGCGGGCGTGTATTCGTGATTTAACTTCATTTTCGGGATGTGCAATTGTTCTGTCATCGTATGAGGAAATCTTGCCACAAGTTTTAATAGACAGCTCTCGTCAATCTGAATTATTTCAAATTTGCACAAAGAAAATAAGTGGAGCAATAAAATATAAGTGTTATTGTCTAATTGTCTTTTTCTCTGTACCAATAGCTTACAGAATGTAACCTTGTACAGACATTATGACTTCATTGTGTGAATAGATAATTGAATGTAAATTGACAATAAGTTTGCTAATTAATTACTTGAGATCGGCCCATTATAAGTGTATGCAGTTTCTCCATCCTCAGAAATGCAAAGTATCCTGTGACGTCAGTCACAATTGCCTGAAAGAACATTTGAACATTTTAGTTGGAGAATTCATGGTCACATTATTTTTTGTTGATGTGCCTGATCGTTAAACTGTACCACACTATTGTATCTATTTTCCATTATTCTTAATAAGCTATCAATACATTTTACATTTAAACATTAAATATTTTAAATCCGATTCACGGGATAAGATAGAAAGTCCAACAAAATAGTTCCATTTCCGGAGCAGGTATCTCATGTGAACTCGCAAAACATGACACTTATTACAGATCAAAAGTAAATTATATGACATACCTGATAATGAAGATCCTTCATATCTAATGTGGTTAAATCTAAAAACATTAAAAGAATGCAGATTAGTTGAAAAAGATTTCTTACGTAATGACACATGCACAAAACCTGTTTTAACTAAATATAGTTTTACTTTGTAAGTTAGTCAGTCCAGGGTTGGCTTGAAGGTTTTGTATTTCCGATTTCGGTATGAAATATCTCTTGAATTTATTAATTTTATCGCACTCAACTGCTGGTATCCCTGTAAAAATATGGTCCAAATTCTGCGCAATGAAATCTCCGGGAAAACTTTGATTTAATTTCAGTTCTTTCAAATTGTGAAGATATCTGAAGACAGCTTGTAGAACATCGACTGTCTCATACGAATAATGCATTTCCAATTTCGTCAGAGATACAAACTTTGAAATATTATCAATCAGTTCAGGGCAATGAAAATCTTGAGGAAGCTTAATGAATCTCAGATTTGATGTTCCAGCATCAGCCCGAGGAAAAAATTGAGAAAATCCAGAATCCGGCAACCAAATACTCAACAGCAATTGCTGCAAATTCGGCATATGCTGTTTATATGATATTTTATTTAGACGAACAGTTCCGATCGAATTATCCCACGCGTGAATCTCGAGAAGATTCAAATTTTTTAACTCTGGGAAATCTATGCCCACTTGAGCTCCCTTGCACAGATCTGTCATTTTCAAATGTTTTAGAGAATCTTTCTGGGATTCAAGAAACAATTTCAAAAACTCCTCGTTAAATTTTGAAGTTCGTAGACACAAATGCAAAGTTTCCAGTTTTCCAAATCTTTTGCTGAGACAGGTCAGTAATTCGTTATTTATTTCCATGTCTAATTTCAAGCCAGTTAGGCGGGGAAAGCCAAAGGTCTCTAGTAATTCCACCAGTTCGTTCACACTACGGCTCGTACCGTTCTCTGCGTTTCTGTTGATGGGAAACCGAGACTCGGTTGGAAAAATTAGAGTCAGTTCCTCAACATTCGGAGCAGCAACTAAAATATTTTCAATCAATTTTAGCGAGTGCTCTTCAGGACTCCGTCGTCTATCATCAAAAACAAGGCACTTTAATTTATCCAAATTCAACTGCGGTATCCATCCAGAGGGCACTTCCAAACTGCTTTCCACATCAAACCAAATTGTCAGTGTTTCTATCATTTCACTGCAGGCGAGAAAAAATTCCCGGAGCACTTTTTCGTTTTCCTTCTTAAAAATATCTTGATTTAATTTCCACTTGTGAAACGGGAAGCTGTGATCGTCCGATTCTACCATTCCAATCAACTGTTTCATTTTTTCTGCTGAATGTCGGAATTTTCCAAACGAAATCAGCGACTTGGATTTAGTTCCGATATCTCTCCACTGAATGTGAAAATGTGAGTTCTCAATAGTTAATTTGTTTAATATTATTATCAGTGAACTCCCCTGCAGTTAATATATAATTACAGAAATCTGCACTAACCTGAGAACAAACCATTCGCACCTGGAGCAAATCTTGATACCCAGGGGGTAGATAGTCGAATATGCTTTCAACGACATGGTCAATTAACAGTGGATGAATTTTTGACATCTTAAATCGTCGCATAGGTTGTTCCTTTACAAGAAAATCGATTTTGTAACAATTAAAATCTAATATGGTGTTATTACGATAATATAAAAGCCGGTTTCTGTATTTGAATTCATTATTTAATATTTACAAATTAAATAACAGGTTAAACTGTTCTAGGCATTTATTGATATATTAAATACATATGTAAGTGTTTATAAAACCGCACACAAACAAACCTATCTTAAACTACATCAAAAGATAAAAATTGTCACGCTACCGGCAAACGTTTGTTCACGTCTTCCTGCTTTCGTTTTTTCGGTTGAAGAAGGTAATCCATATTCGTGTCACTCGCACTCTCTCACTCTCAGCGATTATAATCACTGGCGCACACAATTCCTTAATAAGTTGAGCATCGTGATCCAACAAAGGATTGAACGTTTCTCACTGAGTCCACGTTGTTTTCCTACAATCGCTTAAACTGAAGTGTGAGACAGAGCAAGTAAAGTAAAGATAATCAACAAGCACTGGTCATGTTGTTACAGACACAGGAATATGCATACATAATCTTACTTCAGCTAGTTTCATTCAACTGCTTTTCTATAAATGAAAATACATACCTTTTCGAGCATAAAATAAATATCTTCAACTGATTGTGAGTATATAGCTTGGCTTGACCATGTGTCAGTGTCTACTACGTTAGACGACCTTGTCCAAACTGAGGATACATCATTACACGATATTTCACAACACTTTAATAGTCAGACTACCATATAAATGTTACAGCATTTGTATAATGAGAACCAAAGAAGTAAATGTCCACGTCCTGTAAAGATACCCCTTTGTTGTTCTGTAATATAAATCTACTAGCTGTAAAAATGTATGCATTGTAAATGTAATGAGCTTTACAGATAGATAAGGTAACGTTTACGTCCTAGGAAAACGTAGGTAGCTAGCCGAGTGAGTAATTAGGAACATGGTTATTGTACACTACTTATCTATCATCTATCATGTACTAATTTTTACTGTAATGTGATTATGTGACTCGAGAGTCTAACTCCCTGATGCTAGTAGCTACTCTAATATCGACTTGATAGTAAATAGTAGTAAATAATCTGTAGGTACATAGTGTATCAATGAAAATCTACAACAACAATATGGTTCATGGCTCTTTGATGCATGTACATAGTATACAGAATGATATAACTGAACATTTGACAGCTAGAAATAGTAGGATTATTTTTGCAGTTATCTCTATGCGTGCAGTATTCAGGAATTTCCCTTTCATGATTCACTTTTGTGTGTACTTGTACTTATTTAGAATTACTCACATATTTTATTATGTATTAGTAGATAAATTGCTGATGGTAAATGTTTTTGTGAAAATTTGCAAATATTTTAAACCTTGTCTTCCTTTAAGCCGTCTTTATCAATGTTAAGATTATTAATCAAATTAATGTATATTTCAAACTAAAATAAGACATCCTTACCAACGTTATGAATCATAACCCATGTGTATGACTGTACTGTGAGCAATCTGTAAGATAGAATACAATATTTAGAAAAACAGAATCGTAAATGTTAGCCAAATTTTCTGCAAGAGATAACTTCTTTATGTTTGTGCCACATGATAATGTTCTCTAACCACTATCACAACACAACTATCACACGCTTATTACTATTCTTAGGGGGAAAATTTCGCAATATTTTTGTTTTTTTAGCACAACAACTAACTACATGACTGGTAGAGATTCATTTTGGGATATTCTAATTTAAATCTTCAATACACAAAGGTAAATGTGAGAAAAGAGAATACTGTTAGTCTACCAGAGAACTGCCACATGTTCAATGTCAGTGAAAGTTGTTTGTCAACTACTTATTCTAAATACATTTCTGATCGACCGTATATACTAGATGTACCATGCATAATATTAACTTTCGATACCAGTTGTTGTCTATATAACCGATACACTGTTAACGTGCACACTATAAGATGCGTATAACAGAGAGATCTTTTTTCTATATTATTTATCTCACGTTCACTTTGCCTTGTTCTTAATAGTGTAGCACTAAACGCATTTTTTATTATAAATATTGTATGCACAGTCCTCATCGTGACTTAATATTCCTGTATCCCAATTTACAAATATTGTTCTTAATAGTGTAGTACTAAACGCATTTTTTATTATAAATATTGTATGCACAGTCCTCATCGTGACTTAATATTCCTGTATCCCAATTTACAAATTGCCTCTGCCTTTGAGGTGTATGTACATCTGCATCGAATGTTCAAAAAATAATTACAAATTCAAATAGGTTGAGAATACCAAATATGATTATCAGATACTGACGAACCATACCTGCGCTTTCATGTATGTCATGACCACCACGCTCAGCATACTTTTGGAAACTCGTAAACGTGTAACCCAGACATACGTATACAAACAAAAGAAAGTGTCCTGTTATTTGAATGAGTAGCGGGAATATTATTGCGTTATCTTTGTTGGCGTACGTAGTAGGATGCAATAATAAACATAACAATACAATACATTTCATTGATCAATCGAATTTCCAAAATTTCTAAAATTTTGTCCATTGCTGCAGTCTGAGAAGTAATGAAGTGCTGTAAGATTAGTAACTTATTTTATAATAATTTATATATAACTTGCTATCCAACTTGACAATTTCTACGAAAACTCAATTAAATTCAGACTTGTACTACTTTATCGTATCCAATCACATCATAATATCAAAACGCATCATATCATATTGTATCCAATTACATTTTACATACGTTTTAAGATAGGAATGACTGCAGTAATGTGGAAGAAGGAAAAGTCGAAACATTTATCAAAAGAATTAGGATGAACACAGAATATTTGGTGACATGTCTGCATTATCACTAACAACCAACTAATAACAACTAACTCAGATGATAGTCTTGGTTTAAAGTAAAGAAAGGTCAAAAAGGGTTGTGAAAATGATTATAGACTGGTTTGTTGCAGGTGGTGACGTAATTTTTGAGATCATTTTCTACTGTATAAATTGCGACGAATGTCAGACGAACACTCTCTACCTACTAGCTGTCACTACACTTTACAATTTACAAATAACCAATTGTGCTTTTGCTAGTACGATAGCTAAAACTGAATGGACAAATTCCAAGTTTACATACACACTACATAAAAATAGCACATACATGTAACTGCATTTATAATTATATGGTGCTTGCAAACTTATAACCCACTAAATTTCTATGAATCAGATAGATTCTATTTAATTGTGTTCGATTCGTGTTCGTGTAGTGCATATCCACATTTAGTGGGGACTAATGGTAATTGTCCCACCAGAATAAGTCATTGATGAAAAGATTAACAACAATTTTACATTTCAGTGGTTATCGATACGTGATAGATGGTGCACATGCATTATTCGCATGAATTCAGCCTTTATTTAGTAGTTACTAGACACAGATACGAGTTTTGTTTTGAGCATTAAATAGATTGTACTATTACTATTACTTGAATAGAACTACTAACTGCATATTCTGTAGAACACCATGTAATTGGCACATGTAGCTCGCAGGCGTTGCATTGCTAGTAGTGTTCAAGGCCAATTCTTACATCTACAACTAGTTAAAGGTTGAAAGTTTATCTGTTCTGCATTTTTCTTATATAAGGCAGTGTACAACGCATTCCTTTGCTTCTTGTTTGCCTTAGTCTGTTAACACCTTTTTTTAAATTTCGTCTTGTTCCACGTTGATTCCTGACAGAAGCAAATATAGACTATCTATGTAGCTAAAACCATTTAATGACTGTTTATATATTTTTTGACAACATTCTTCTGAGGGTCCCAAAATCCTTCTTTGGTAGTCCGAACAATGTTGTTCGCAGCCTTCTCAAATTCCTCTAATGCAAACTGCCGAAAACAAATCATTTCTATACCTGGAATATTGTTAAAAGATTTTATTACAAATTGATAAATTATTTATGAAGGTATACTAGTATTCAAGTTGATTGAGTGGGAGTGAATGTGGGAGTAAGTAAATATGAATCATGAATCAACTTTTGGAGAGATTTTTCCATCCAAGGGACAGAGAGGTGAAGGGTACAAAAATGGTAGAATTTTGTAGAATCTATGATTTGAAACAATGTTTGGTTTATCGTGTGCTTTTATAATGGAATTCGTTAAATAATGCGGATCAGCGTTTGTTTAGTGGTGTAAGAAGGTGTGGGAGTCTGCGTCTTCTTGTTCTATTAAAGACGCAGCTTAAAATATACCTTGAAATCAATATTGGTTGAGAAGCTTGTTGGGTGCCATACATATGTACATCCCTTTTATTGTAGTAAATGGGCAGGAATGAACAGGAAACACGATTTACGCTACTTATCGTCAATTAATATTATTTCCAATGAATTAAAAGTGACCGCCCTCAGGCATGCAGTTTTGGGTGCAGCACTAGTAAATCAGTAAATACAGTATAACCGAGCATGCTAGTATTTTTATTCCCACTTATTCAATTAGGACATAATATATCGGCATTGAGATTGGGGGTAAAAAATCATTTATTAGCTTCCAAGGAATATCCTGTGTAGATGTACTTGAGAGATATGGATTACTTGTAAATATTATGTTCTCCATGATTCTAAAACTCAGAATCATGTCTTAGTTTCTAGATTCCAGAATTCAACAACAAAACTTAAAATGGATTAGATTTTAAAACCTCTTTTTCTTTATAAGATCTACCATCACAAATTAATTAACACTCGCTGTATACAAATATGGATCAATGATTCCAGGCGCAATTAATTAAAGAGATAACATCTTACAGGTACTAAATTACTTGAAAAATATTTTTAATTTCCATTATCCACGTGTTCACTTTACATTACAAATGTATAAGATTATTCTAGTACATATAGCCGGATGCTGTTATAAAAAGAACACGAACAAACGCAGAAGGAAAGCTCTGTATTTTCAACTTGCATATGTATTTATTTCATATAATAATGTGATGTCATAGATTCTTTGAGGTTTTTATAATGATAATTACAAATAGTGTTTATAAGTTTGCACAACAATTTAGTAGCAATTAAATACTTCAGTAACCGAATTTGAATAGGATAAATTTTATGATACTAGGCAGTATATTTAAGACAATGACGATATTACTACTTCAGAACAAAACCTAACACAAATAAACAATCAATGAGTTTGCATGGCTAATTATTACAATCTACTTCACTAACAATAAGTGTTATGTACATGAGAATTAGCAATATGTAGACTCTCGTATATCCTCATACATCCTCTTGCATATTATGTCATGGAATAATTAAAAGTAAAGAACAAAGCGATTCATTGGAAGAAATGTTTCACTGTATCTGACAACTTGTGAGAAACATGCTATGGCAAAATGACCTTGTTCCTTATAAATCTAGAATTTAAAAATAAATGGAAATACCAGTGGATAACGTGGGTGGCTATATAAAAATCCTGGAAGAAAGTTTCATTTATATTGGCCAGGTTTTTTCCACCTTCTTAAAAAATGTTTTTACGCATGCTTTATACAGCTTTATATACAGCACAAGAATCATTTTTCGTAGAGCGTATTGGATAATGTTGCACTAATGTGCCAATTATTACGGACTGTAGAGCACAGTAAGTAAGATACTACACCATTTGCACATACCATGAAATGTGTATAAATAATAAACACTATAACATAACATATATATAAACGCTACAGAGATTAACTTAATAATATTAATCGTTACATAAACAGAACTGTAAACCTTATAAACATACGAAGTACTAAGGTATTGTAAGGAAAGATAAGAAGCAGATTAAGATACGAATCGTTGACGTTGACACCCCTATAAGTATTTGCAGTTAAAATTGACATTAGCCTTGACTTTGAAAACTAGAATACTCTTGACTAGAGTAAAGTATACACATTATGTACATACAGTAATAGAATGTTTTGGGGTGAGACTGAGCCGCAGTTACTTCACAGAAAAATACATCTATTAGGACGGTCAGCGTTGTCGTTATCGTTGCATAACGATTTGGCACTCATCTTGGGCATATTCATTTGGTCCACCATATTATGAGGAAATCTTTTTGCAAGTCTCTGCAAACATTTTTCTCCGATCTGGAAACAATGAACGATTTTTGTTACATTGACGTAGGAGCTTATATTGGATAGATATCTAAGCGTAGGAGAGACGGTTTTTAGTAAAGGAAGCGTTATGTGCAAAGTAATAACAGATCAGCTTTAATGTTTTGACGAGAGTGATAAGAGTTTTTAAGGTGTACGCTTTTATGTACACGTGCGATGTTTATATGTACATATACTTGGCAAAAACGAATGTGTTGAGTACAAGATAAATGATAAAAGTACCTGTGAGCGGCCAACATCTAGTACTTCTAAATTTTCCATTTTTAAGAAGGCAAGGTAACCAGTCACGTCCGTTAGAACAGCTTGATATTGTAAATCCTTCATTTCCAACTTCCGTAATTCTATTAAATTTAAATAAAAACAAATTTATAAGAGTAAAAGTGTGTGTTAACTATTCTGATAATGTTTTTGTTGGGTCGTACTTGTTAAATTAGTTAGGTTTGGTCTTGTCTGCAAATTTTTGTAGACAGCATCGTCCTTCCAACTTGCCATGGCTTCGCTGTTGCCAATTGTTTCACAGTCGTCAGCAGATATACCAGTAAACACGTGATCAATGGTCTCCAGGGATTGCTCCCAGTACGATGAATACTTTGTTATCTTCAATTCCTCCAACTCTTCCAATTTTTCAAAAACAATTTCCAAAACAGAGAGCGATGTAAGCGACAGGCAAATTTCGAGTTTTCTCAGGTGTGGAAAAATGTTTGACACATTGAGCACCATTTTAGGATTACTCAAGTCCTCTGACAATTTCAGTCTCTGTAACTGATAATTTTTGAGCTTTGGTGGGAAAAACTGATGCCAGTCGGGTTTATTAGTCCAGGTATTAAAACTGAGATGTTTCAATTTCGGTAAATGTTTCTCATAGGTAAAATTTGAAAAATTCATATCCATGATGGAATTATCCCAGCCTCTGACCTCAAAACAAGACAATTTCTCCATTCGAGGGAACTCGATGGGAACCTTTGACCGTTTGTACAAATACGTCAATCTTAGCGTCTCTAATGTAAACCTTTGCGCCTGTAGTAAAGTCTTGAAAGCCTCTTGCGAGAAAGACGAATCCCTCAAACACAAATTTAAGCTGCATAGTTGCAAGCCCAAGTTGCTCAAACATGACAGCAAACTGTCGTTAATGTGCAAATCCAATTTTAAGTCTCTCAGATTTACCGGAGTGTATATCGTGAAAATACTAATAACAATGGAAGTGATCCACTCGCTCTTCAGTTGATTGAAAACAGCTTCTCTTTGAAATATCAAATTCACCTCCGATAAATTGGGAGCAGCACGAAAAAGTGCCTCGAGAAAATTCCCTCCCACTAAATCGTAATTGCTATTGTCTAAAATTCTCCTGTCATCGAATGTCAGCGATTTCAGTTTTTGTAGCTCTAAATTGACGAAACAATGCTCATAGAAAAGTAAAGTGCTCTTCACATCAAGCCAAATCACCAACGATTCTATGCTACTCCCACAACTATCAAAAAAGTCGTACAGAAGCTCTTCGTTTTGATTCTGGAATATATCCTGGCAAATTTTGTATCGCGAGAGCGGGAAATGGCGACTTTGTTTGTGAATCTGCAACATCGTTCGGATACGGTCCGTATTGCATGAAAACTTGCCTAAAGTTACTTCCTTCCTCTTCCTGATTACTTTTGAAGCGATGAAATTCCAATGGTGGCACACTTGGCGACATTTATACAGCTCATCGCATTCCGCCGGTAAATAATCCATCACATTTTCAAGTATCTGAAATTATTTAAGCAAATCATAATATATCCCGCCAAATTTACATTCATTCAAGTTTACAACAACATAAAATCCTTTGTCTATTCAATTTGCATACATGATCAACGAGTAGCGCATGAATTTGCGACGGTTGTTCTTCTCCCGCACTCATCATCACCTCCTCCGACTCCATGATTAGAAAAAATTACGTTTTCTGTATAACAATGGAAATTGTTTGTTCAAGTGTCTGTCAACACAATGTCATTACATTTAGGCCAACCACGTCAACATCAGCCACATAGAATTCAGGTGCAAAGGATTAACATTGTAGTAAACAGTCTCTCGTACACTAAACGATATCTCTTTCAACAGTTAGTATGTACTTAAGAACGACATTTATTGTATTTTTCAGCGATAACAATAAATATGTAAATAAAATCGCACTCAGCACTGAATTAATGTGGTCTCAGTTCTCCAGCACCAGTTTTAATCTCAAATTCAAATCTCACTTCAACAGGCACTTAAAAATGTATAAATATATTTAGTTGCTATTCAAATTTAACCACGAGTTCGTACGTTTTCACTATATTTAGCACAGACAGAAGATAAACTCACAAAAATTATGTATTCAGTATATTTGTTGATTACACTGCTATACTGAACACAAATTGTAAGTTGATCATCCCTACACACAAAGTATAAAAGAATCTCAGGAGAATTATTTCTACAGTGCAGCTCAGAGCACACACCGTGCAAAAATGATGAATTGCAAAATAAGAGGATTATCTCCTACTACTTGTTACTGCGTGCTGTCATGATCGTCTTCAGCCTATGTACTGTCCGCGTGTCCATATAGACAACAACTCTGGACCTAAGTAAAAGAATACACGGACAGGGACTATGCAATAACTCGCGTGAGGAATAAATATAAATAAGTTAAGTTTGCGAACTCAACCAGAAAAAAAATTATGTACGAAGAAATTTTTTGCCCTCTCTGTGCGATTTGACTTTTGTGGCTGGAGGAGAGTATAATTTAAGGTGATTATCAGACTATGTGCTCTTTGCTCTCTGTGTCGTGCTCTCTGCCGTATTAAGAGCCACTGCTGTAAATGTACGTAAGCATTGACTTTGATTCGAGATAGTGTGCTGGTTGTAGCTGACCTTGCGATACAAAACAAATCTACACAGCACATCAAAACTACTCGAATGACTGCATACATTTTATACGTCCCGAGAAGAAGAATAGCTCGACCAACTACTAACTATGTACTGCTACAATAACATGCTCCTCGCTCATTCACAGTGTACAGCCATACCTAGTCAATAAACTCACATTCAGTCAGTCCTTGAGGTGTCTTGGGAGCAAACTTGTTTTTCTGATCATTTCATGTCTCCCTCAACCTTAAACTCACACGTTTTCCTTATGGATTCCTTCGTTGGACACTCGCTATATAGATATTTATATAAATACATGTACAACTCTGTGATACTATTTAGTTACAAAACAAGTCGAATGCTATGGCCACACGAAGATAATGTCTGACTCAGACTCGTTAGTATACTTTGCATGATTATATTAATAATATTTTGTATTTATGACAGAATACAATAAATTAAATATTTGGAGTTCACAACAAAAAAAAACCTGTGGTTATTCCTTGGTTTTGCTTTAGGTTTTGTTTTAATCTGAAATGTATTTATGAACGTTGTATCGTGCATGCATGTACAATATAATATGTACACGCAGTGGAACAGTATCACTACTAGGGTGGCTGTCCTCAGTTTTAAGTTGTGGGAGTAAAATTATTAAATTCAATATGTATCTATATCTGTGTTTATACCTTATGTCGATTTGTGAAGCAAGGGGTTCCTGACTTCTAGAATCGCTTTATGAAACAAAACGAGTGTGCTCAATTTTTAAGTGATGCAGCAATCAACGGTTTTGAATTTCCCTTTTGTTGCTTTTCATACAATAGTAATTCTACCAGATAGGTTCATTGTGCATCTGCTACAAAATAAATTTATGTACAGTTTCATTCTTCATTTCATGGACACTTTACCAATAAAATATCTCAATAAATTCGTTGTTAGCTTTGACAAAAGCCGACCTTAACCCTTACGTAATTGTATTGTACATTGTACTCCGTGTATTTTAATAGAATCCGAGATTTCGCAACATATATACGTAAGAAGCTGACGCCAATAATGCCTCGGCAAAATTTCCAAATGTGTTCTGCCGATAGATGATTCCATGTAATGTTATAATTACACAATGAACTTTAATTGCTCTGAATATTGAATGACGAATGGAAATATGTGGGAAGAGATTATTCTTAATGGCAGAGAGAGGCAATGACAGGGTAATTCCATTATTAAAAAGAGCAACCTTAACCTTGCCATGTGTCCAAATTTGAGTCCATTATTTGGTATACAATACGTAATTAGGGTAATAAGAAAATGATAGAAATAGGTACACTTTGAATACAAAAATTTCCCCATGTATTTCATTGTATTTCATTTAGAACCTTGTAAAATTTGGCTTAAGTGCATTGTATCGAATACCACGTAAATGGTACAGTAAGCGCCGTTGTTGACGTGTTTTAAGAATTGTAGGTGTGTGAGTCATTGTTGTAATGCAAACCACATATGCACTCCTTTCCTTCCTACATCATAAAAAGGCCAATCCCTGAATAAGGCCAAGTTTGCCAATGCATTTAAAAGAACAAGTGAACTCCTGCTGATTATTTATGTTTACCAAATGTTTGTTAATGACAACCTGAAAGTATGGAGCAGGTTTTACTGAAATTTGCACCTGCAAATTGAAAATTTACATTTATTATCAACAGAAGATCGTTGTACAACTAAATATTCATTTGCATTCGCTAAAATATCCACATCCTACTCCATTCAGCACCGTTAAGGGTCTGTGTAGGCCGAGATTACGGAAAATATTAGCCCCACTGACTTACATAGATAAGAGATTTTTATTTTGTGCTTGTCAAAATGATACGGAGTATTTGTATTGTGCATTGGTATTGTAATAAGGTGTAACGCATACACGGATAATTTATACTGACCGCAGTATTGTTTCTAACAATTTTTTTTCGAGTTACTGTGGCTTTTAGGCAGATTGCCGTGACCTTCCCCTTGAAACTTGTTTTTACATCTACTGAGAGAAATTGTAGAAATATTGTTGTTTTTACCTCATGTGAATTATTCTTATCAATTATTATTGCAGTGGTAATTAACATTTTAGAAATTTAGCGATCAGTTGGGTTCCTTCCAGTAGGATGTTGTAGACGTGTGCATACATGTGCATGGTTACAAGATTTGACCCTTAGATTTTAACAAGGTTAACCGTTCCCTCAGTTGACAAGGCGACCATCATAAAAGCATTCCTTATTACAAACAAGAATCCATTCTTACGTAATGATTGAGTGTTCTGAAGAGTTCAGAAAACGTCGATGGTCTGTAATAATAATGTTATAAGTGTATATGTAAATGTATATATAGTATGAAATTCTTGCTTCCCACACAATGATCATTGATTGAGCCTTCTATATAAGCGGTATGGCCCTATGTAGTTTAGTGGTGTGCATGACAAACGTCTCCGTATTTATTTCGTCCTACTGCCTTCGAGTGACAATGGAAAAAATAATTTTCTGTGACTTTCACATG
>JABASC010003418.1:0-14240 GCA_019776185.1 Plutomurus gul
ACGCGTAAAAGCCAAAAATTGTGTGAAGGATAATTATTATCGAGGAATTCCTTACGAACGTGTACAGTATCAGGTCAGGTCCAGATAAATAGTCGTTCTTAGCTACAATTGCATTTTTCCTTACGTCTAGGTTGATCCTTCTATCACTGCACTGATGCGAAATATTTATTATACTCTTGAATATGTTTTGCATACTATGCTAAGCTTGGTCGTCCTTTTCGGTTGGGCATGGAAAGATAGCAATCGCAACGAGATTTTCCTATTTTCCAATATCAACCTATAATTTTTCCAAATAATTTACCAAATAATTTTCCAACTATCAACCTAGAGTCTACAGTTTAGACTACTCTTGGGTTTCTAAAATGCTTTGGTAACGTTCAGCTTGGATTAAAGTTATTTGATAATATGTGCGGTACCTTAAAATATATGACGGAAATCTGTCTCCGCTGTCCCATGTCATGTCTCATATCATATCATTGGACCTCATTTTAAAAATACGCAGAATTCCCTTAAAACGATTGTATTTTTTAAATTTTGTATTACTGTTAACGTAAAATTGGTGTTACGGTCTCTGATCTACTCGTTCTCTTATCTACTATTAAAAACACTAAATGTATATAATTTGAAATTAAAAATTATGTGGTCTCATTGTTACTCATAATGTTCCACACCACTTGCTCACAAATAAGTAATAAACAAATAATTGGAAACTCAGGATACACATAAAACATTCTAGTTTAGCCTTGAAAAGTTAGAAACTAAAAAGTAGTTTCCGCATTTTCGCAGTTCTCTGAAGCACTGTACGCTCTATATATGATTTGTATTTACTCTCTGAAATGGTTATTCTATTCCTAATACAGAGCAAATATTTGTAATTAAGTTTTCATGCACAGTTTTACGCAATTTTTATTACATACTCCTGTTATCCTCTCACCATAAGTAAATCAAACACTGGCTGCTTGTGAGAATATGATTGAGCATGGGGAAAGTGTTTGGCTGACGTTGCAACATAAATAAAACCTGACAACAATACGGAATTTACGGAGGTACGAATTCTAAAGTGGAGATTCGAGTCTGATTTCGTTTTTTAGAGTTCAGATTTGGCCCGCAGCCCTAGCCCTTAACACTATTCCACCCAAGTATTTATTTAGAATCGGGGTGAAGGCCACTGTGCAAGAAATTCCATTCCAGGTCTCTTTTGACTTAATTGGACTCGCACATATTCATGCCAACGTACAGGAACCTACGTGAGTTAAACGTTAGGCCTGCTGTGACTAATTGTTTGGAAGTAGCACGTAAGCCCCCAATACGTCCACCTCCAAGAATTTCTTTGATCTCTTTCAAACACGTGAAAGAACCATTGAAAGAAACTGCGTCATCAACCTTTCATTTTCGTTCAATGTACACTACAATTATGAATTCAATCGTAACAAGACAATTTGAAAGCTAACAGTTGAAGGGTCGCAACTAACGGAGAAACGGCTCAGCCTTCACCGAGATGTTCAGATAGTAATAATTTGACTTAAATTACAAGTATGATGAACGATTGCCTATTTCTGTAATGAAGTAGTATTTCTCCAACATTAGATTTACTTTCTCTTTCAATACTGCATATGACATTTACTAAAAGTAAGTAAATATGAGATAAATCCAAAGATGTGAACGTTTCAAGGTACATAGGTTACTTAAATTTGCAAAACGTGCTGCTATGTTTTCTTAATGTTGAAAGCCTGTAGACTCTTGTTTATTGAAGTTCGTTATATAAGATTTGCATTCATTTGACCAGGTTTTAGTGCATTAAAATTGTTCATACGCCTACGTCAACACTCGATCCAGTGCATACTTCTTATTAAAGAGAAAGTTACTGCAAAACATTTTTTAGTAACAAATGAATTCAATAGTGGGTTTGTTTGTTCTGTAATTTAAGAAATCTGTTACATAAATGGGGTCATGTTTTCAAGAACGAGACTGTGGTTTCCTTTTCTGTCGTTTTCTATGTCAGCCTCGTGCTACATGATATCTAGCATGTACACAATGTACAGTGGTTCCTACACGTATATATGTAACCATTCTTGGAATGTAACATGCAGTGGCTTACAAGTTTGTTGCACAGCGTTTGCAAACCGAATTTATACGTTAAACGATAAAAATCTGAACGTAAGTAAATGCTGGTAATTAGCAATAAATTCATCTTGATTCATTCCATCGTATAAATTTTGAAGTAGGTCTCAGACCTTATGCATAGTAAAATACACTTTACAATAGACTTTAGTCGTTAATGCACTTGTCACTACTTCCAATTAGAATTTCGGCATATATTTAGAAAAGTATATTGCTGACATACTAACCTTGGCATCTTTTGTTTTTGTGCACTCTTTATTAGATCAAGTTTGTATCTCAAAAATGTAAACAGAATGTGCTTGTCGTCTGTTTACACTAAATATTAACAAATTAAGTTATTCACTACTGTGCTACTTTACATACATTTTGCTAGAGAGTCCAACCAGCCATCACTACAACAAAATTGACTCAAAGAACGTCCTTGAGAAATGTTACATATGGGTTGCACTAATAAAGTTCAAGGAATTTCAACTTTTTGCGACAAGATGTGAAACAATATTTGCAAATACTGTAAATTTGTGGGCGTTAAGAAGTGTATTTGGCTTTTGAAAATTTTAACCTTGGAATAATTATACAATCTTATCTCAACTGAAATGTATTCGGATTGCTATTTTAGAATCCGGTCGGCAATCCGATCCGACAGAATCACATCGGGTTATACTATTTTTGTTATTTAATTTAACTTAATTTAATTTTAGTTTTTTTTACATTTTTACAGTTCATTTAAACCTTTAATTCTTGAGCATTTATATATTATTTAAACCATTTTCGATAAGAGTTTGTCTGCGAATATTGTTGTTGTATTCCGAATTTGTATACAATGCATGTCATCAGTTACCGGATTCTAGCACCAAAAAGTGGCTCTCTTTCTTATGATATATAAATATGTATTGAAGCTGTTGGTCGTTTTAAAGTTAACGACTGCGTCTATTATTATGGTACAGTATGTATACGTAACGTACATATGTAGCTATAATACATTTATACAAAAACTTTACATGTAAAGTAAATCATGTTATATTTACTACGTACATAAATTATATTACACAAAAATAATTAAATTAATCTATCTTAGCTTAATTAATATAGGCACATAATCTTTAATCACTGAATTAAGCAGGAAAACCTATCCGAAATCCGTCGGATAGACGAAATTCTGATCCGACGGATTACCTAGTTAATCCCATCCTTCCGATTTTACTCTAGGATTCAAATTTATCGATTCGTTCGGATTGGATTGGCATCCCTACCCTGGAGAGTCGACCATTGATGCAGAATTAAGGAATTCGGTAACCCAGGAATTTTTTCTGCAATCAGAGTCACATTGTTCCTACCAATTCACTTTTCGAATTCTAGTCCACGTCTTATAAGCCAAAAGAGGCTAATTGAAATGAATGTATGTCCTCATCCTGTATTTTCAGCCTTGTACATATGAATAAATACATTTAATGGACTCCTTCGACTGTACACATGAGAACATATTGAAGAATTTTACCAAAGTCAATGTTAGACAATAATGGGCTATGTAAGAGTATCCGAAATTCCAGAGTGTGCTAGAATTATAGAAGATCAACAAAGCAAATATGTGTACATATACTGCCTGTACAATCCTGCTTATACAATAGGCACGTAATTATATCAGCGTAAAAGGAAAAATGTCTACTAAGCGATGAAGCTTGAAAGAAGCACATCCAAAACTCTACGCATCACCGCAGGCACAACAGAATCTCAAGAGAAAGTCTCCTAGACTACCTTGCACAACAAATCGCCTTTCCTCCGTCAATGCATCAGGAGCAAGAACTCTAGTAGTTCTCAAGTGTAATACCCTCTTGTGATCAGTCACAATGATGAACGCTAGAAAACATGAATAACTGCATTACATGAAAGCAATCTGTAGAAAAGATCGCCAAATTCCCCTTGAGATAGTAAAAAACACAATTGATTGATCACTGCAGTTTTAAATGACATGTAAATGCACTAAGAATGATCATTGACACAATTGATAAAAACTGAATATTACCGTGGCCAAGTCCATGTAGGTTATGATCAGACGAATCCAGTGTTAAAGGAAAAAACGAAGCAAGCACGCTTTCCTACAAGCTTCAATCTTAGATGACGGCAGCCTGTATAAATTCTGGAGCTCTGATCGAAAGTAAGTCTTGGTCACGACAGTCATAGCCATAACCCTATATTTAATGCAGAGGGAAAAAAATGTAGCAATACGTACATTTAGTTAGCGTGTAGCAGAATTCTATAATATACTTTGTAATGTATAGGCTGTAAATACTTAAAACTATATGTATACTATGTACATATAAAGTAATATTTCGATTGGGCTTGCTGCAACACGGGCTAATCCGCCAAGTGCATGGCAAACAGCATGAAAACTTTGGTTGTACTATTATGTTAGGAAATATCTAGATTTAACGGCTTGGAAAGTAAAGCGTCTACATTATATTCATGGTGAATGCTAAGGTGGGCTGCTGAATCAACTCACCTGGGTAAAGAAAGGCTCCTTTCTCCGTCTAGCAGCGTCAATTTCTTTTGCTGGCTCAGTTGACTGTTAGACAGAATCGAGTGAACCCACGAAACAAATTGGAGCTCCTCTCTTCTTTACTTTTTGTACACACTCGTCCTCAACCACCGTATAGTTGCTGCACAGTGGCTGTGGTGCTGCAACAAAAAACTTGAAGTCTAGTATTGAATTTTTCGTGCATCGATAAACACATATAGACATAATGTGGTCTTAAAACGTTTTAGTTGGTGAAGCAAAGCATCTAGGACAGGCAAATATACTGCAACAAAAGAGACGACACCTCTTTGTCACTGTTTTCATGCCGGATAGAGTCGTTTGAAGTCTGTTCCCAATTCTGCTTTTGCTGTGACGAGTCAAAAGATACATCTTTGGTGGTATATAAACTGCTCGCATGAGAACACAGTGAAGATTTTACATATTAGTTTACATAAATTCAAAGGACAATGTATCGTCGAGAAAAGGAAGACTCAATCGAGGAAGCAATCCTCCTTGACTGGTGTGAACATCTTTATTGACTAGGGATAGAGAGATTTCAATGGGACAATGTGACATTTATCTATATAAGTGAAAGCACCTTTTCTTCGGTAGCAAAATCTGCACCTCTACTACATACATACAATAAATCTCTAAAAGAGTGTTTGTGGTAACAGTAAATATATTATTTATTTATTAGGGCAAAGCAGAAAAATCGAATCTCGTCAACAATGACAAAGGAGACGAATTCCACCCAAAATGAACGCTTAATGGTAAGCTTTATTATTGAGTGCAAGACAATTGTGGGTGGCACGACATGAGTTATTTTGTTCTAGACCTAAGTTACACGCTGATTTCTATAAGAATTCGTTAATCCTTTGACAACAGTACTAATTAGAGCTGTGAGACAGTTGATTGCCTTAACCTTGACTCAAGTTTTCTCAGGTTTCTGTCTGTTTCTTTGTCTGGACTGAATAGTACTTTAATATTGAATTTTTCTTTTTCAGGTGTGCGTGAGAGTCCGTCCTGTGGATATTTTTCATCGGGCTGTTCATGTTATAGATTCGCAGGTGAGCCATTAATACACTATGATTTGCTAATTCCAATCCTTGGCCATAATATTTCAAACTTCCAGTACTTTGGCAACCTTGTCACTAAATACGTACAATTTGTGCTTTCAAACTTGTACTTGAGTATTGAGTATGTGTTTAAAAACAACTTTTTTGCCCATCGTTTCGTTCGCAGTTACGCAATACAAGTTATTATTTCACTGTCACTGCTATGTACTTATGTTTATATAAAAACTTAAACAAACCTTGACATTATTATTACACATTTGTCATTTACATTGAGGACGTATGGATCCACTCTTTATGTAACAACTAACATACTTTGTTGTTTACTCAGAGTGCATGAATAGATTAATAGGAAAGATTTGAAATCATCTCCATATTTGAAATGTCTAGTTAGCGAGAACGTAGACTGTTAACGGGATAGTCCCCTAATAATGTAGTAGGGAAGCATTTTAAGTACAACGCGCTTAAGAAATACGAAGATCGACGACGATCCACTGCGCGATACCGCACTGAAATGTTGTACGACGATACCAGATGCATCAGCTTAATGTATACTTTTGCCATCATATCTTTCGATACTACTATACCATTAATTCCAATTTCAATAAACGTTTAAGGCTTCACGAAAAGGGGATATCGATTTGCAATGACCTTTGACTCGAATAAAAAATTAATTTGTCATGTTGTGTAAACACAAGTCTTAGAAGTTAGAAGATAAAATGATGCCATCGCAAACAAATAAAGAAAGACAGAATATATTAAATTGTCAACATCATTGGCAGCCCCTTCACACTTCGCAGTTGAGCTGAACCGTGTAGAAAGTTGAACTGGTTGGGTGGTTGTACTGTACTAACAATAAGCAAATGTTACCTTAAGTGTATCATGGATACATATGTATATGTATTAGTAATTTCTTTATGCGGACATTCGACCCAATATGTATGTACATTTCTACTTCTGTGCGCATTATTTATGGATAATGTCAATGTGCACCAGTTACTTCAAGAAAAAGGCAAACAACCGCTTTCCACTTACAGTACAGTACAGTAAAAGTATCTAGTAATGTGAAAATACGGACTTTCATACGCGTAATTTTTTCGCAAACCCCAATTTTCTTATTATTTCTTTCTAAATACCTAAGTACGTATACTACATACGTACTTTACGACTTACACGTAAATATTTATAAGTTTAGGTTTCCATGTATTGTAATGGTTAGGCAAGCGCCTAGGACAATCAATATATTGGATATTATGTAGAAAGCGAAGGGTTATACAGTAATGTCTGTATTGTCTTGTACGAAGTCCATTTATATTACAACCTACCCTAATAATTTTAAATGATGCTCATATTCATGTTTCATGTGCGATACAGATTGTAATTAGTGGTATTGGTTAAGATTTACAGTTCTTCGTATTTATGTTCGCGTTGTCTCGCAAATTTCTTAATTAGAGGTGCACATACCTAGGTACATATGTACATCCAACTTGGTAACCGGCATAGTTTTCCCCGAGTAAATTTGTTGCCCAAAATAGACCCAAATGCCCAATCAAAATAGAGGTCGAAGGCTTGAAGTGAGAATGTGTGTATCAAGATGGAAAGTGCTTTCCAAAGAAAATGTATGGCTCTTCGTTTTCTTTTATTTCTTTATTCGGCTACTAAACTCCTTCACTACGTCTCCTTCTGTTCTCTATATAAATATTTGTAGCTATACAAATGCTGTTCTATGTATACATATTACGTTATGTGTACATTATCGTTTATATTAAACGCATACATCGCTACGGAGGATACACAAAAAACAACATACATATTATAAGCACACAAGTATTTATGAATTTAACAAAATAAATAGTTAAAAATGAATTCATCACTACTTAAATTATCTGTGGTAAAAAATACAGTTGTATAATAATTTAAGCTTAAATATTCTTATAGTGGAGAATTAATTTCATTTAACTTGTTTTATTTAGGGCAAGCATAAATGATTTGCATGCGTGTGTTGTATTTTGTACACAGTACATGCAAAGTAGGTATGCAAAGTATGCATAATGAATCATTTGAAATATTCATTGTGCTTACTAAGACTATCACACAACAGCACATCTTTATATAGGCAAAAATATTTGTAGCACGCACCACAGTGACCACAGTAAGTATAAATAGAACAGTTCTAAAGTTGAGACAACGGTGAAGGATTTTCTGATAGGCCAATATAATTAGATTCGAAAGGGTCGCACATTTTTCTGGGGTACTCTTTAGAATTTCCCCACCTTGGTACACGCAGTCCTTCATTCTCACAAGCCATTTGTAGACCACTTTTTGGGGGAAAAACTTTTACTTTTTACGCTATCTAGAATCTATTATTTGTGTTCCGCAAAGAGAAAGTTTCATGTTGTTGTGTTTTGCTTAGTAAGCTTAGAACACAGAGTTAACTACTTTTTTAAAAAATCGTTCAGGTATAGGTCATTCAAATTCAAAGAATCATTCTAAAAGAACCAACATATTATTAGTTAGTATTTCTACATGTTTCCCTGTCACCGACATGAATATTTGAGTATTTTGTATTACAAGAGAAAAGTCAGTCAACCGCCCGTGCGCCTAAAATTTAAACAAAACTACATATGCTAAAACGTAGGTATTTCGGTTCAATATTCTCATTCAATAATGAGAAACTCGTTTATCATTCAAACATTATTCCCTTCCTCCTCCGCCTATTCACAATTAATTCGCCTAAATGTTGTACTTGACAAAAGTGCAAAGTTATATGACGTAATCCGACATATAATCTAATCCTAATTACACGAATAAGCTAAAGAAAGCACAAATGCACAAGGCGTAACTCATTTTGACAGCCAATAATAATTGAGCACTTTATTCTACAGAGATGATTGAATCTAATTTAACTTGACAATACATCTTTGTGTTAAGTAGATGGAAATTTGCATAAAACTCTATTCGTGCGTCATTTACTATTAAATTATATAGCGGTTCGACTGAAATAAACTCCACTTTGCATTGTTAATATAATATATACACACAGTAATTTTTTAAATTTGCAGTTCCACTAAATTTTCACTTCATTAGTCGCTTCATAGAAAATTCATAGCTTTCAGTATTCGGTGGCTTGTAAAACTCCATATAGTGATTGAACTTGAGAAAATGTCCGTATTATAAATATGGATTTATTCATCGACTTGACAAGTGGTCATTATATTGAATCTATTTATTGATTTGTCAATCCACTGCTAGAATTATTTTTCAAAAGAATTGTATAGGTATTCCATACTGAGTTAAATAGAGTACTTTTCGCATGCAAATTGGGTGAATGTTTACAATTTTCTATTTATTGCAACCCGTACTTCTACTATCACCGTATTTCCCCTAAATGCAGACAAATGGTTTACAGGACTAGGATATTAAACTTTTACAGTTAAACCAGAACCTCTTAAATTCCTTTGTTGACCATTTCTCTCCCACTGTAGTTAACTCTAAAGTGGAACCATTGTTTAAATTAATTATATTTTTTACCTTAGTACTGTAGGGTAGTGAGTCCAGTTTGAATAAGGCAAAGAAACTCCTTTTCAAGACGGACAAATGAGAAAAGCAATTTATCGCCTTCGTGCATTCCGTGCGTACATGCATACACCACTATGTATATATGGTATATTGATGATAGGCTGAGTCCGTCGGTATAATTTATTGTCTGTAGTTGGTACCTTGCCGTGACTACTCGCTGAGTAAGAGCATACTATCCTAGTAATAATAGCAGGAAATGCATTTAAGTTCTGGACGACGTAATCAAATAAATTTCCTTTCTACACTAAACAAGTTACAGTAAAACTTAATCACAAAAGAATTTTGTAAACAGCCAAGTATTGTGAAAATGAATGAAGCAAAAGCATGGCTTAGCATAATTATTGGTTATAAACTGCATGCATTTTTGAACACATGTTACGTCTGTGCACAAAAACTACGAATTGTATCATCCTAGCAAAACATGCACAATTCGTGTAGAAAATCATCGATCTTTGCCATTTAGGATTAGATTTCACCAACGCGGGTGATTTTCTCCAGTGGCGGCCTAAAGGATTCAGAGGGGGGCGGAGGGAGATGGCGGGTGCCTATCTTATTCATGTTCAGTTGGATCCACCCTCGCCCTTCCCTCCCTTCACTACCTATGGTAACTTGGAGGGGCCGTATTCCTATTTGCTACCCTCTAAGATCCACCTCTGATTTTCTCCCTTGCACTGTGTATTGTATAATATCTGTAACAGGATTTCCAAACATTCCATTATGTCTTTCCCGAATTTAGGGACAAAGTGTCTCACTCCTTTAATAATTTTGTTTTATTCATGCCTGCTGTTCCTTTCACTGCATTTCTGAAATAGGAACTGCACTCGGAGACAAATATTCTCACATAAGTAATAGCTATCTGTGTCATTACTACACTTGAAAATAATATTCTCTCATCAAATGCGACACAACATAATGCTGAGCAAATTGACAAATCTCCATGAGGTTCCATAATACACTATACGTGTAAATAAATAAATAATGTAAAAGAACTGGTGGTTCAAGTGGCAGCGACGATGGTGAAGTCCGTGTGGGCCATCCTATTGTATTTTTCGTGTCACGAAACGAAAATACTAAAATATTTCCTGGACATTTTATTTGACGAGAGAACAAACACTACAGTCCACAATGTGTATAGCAGTAGCACTAACGCTGATGGTTTCTATAAGTATTACCGTACACGAAATGTGTTTCGTGGGGTTCACATGAACATAACCTATGTGCATTAGAATTGGTAATGAACTTGGGCTAACCGTAGCCAACTGACTACACCAAGGATGAGCACCTATTTGTACAACAGAAGGAAAGTAGAAAAATTGCTCACTCATTCGTGTCTTTCCGTCGCCCGCACAGTGTTAAAAAACATGTTGGTCCGATAGTATATGTATTTGCACTATGTGGTCTTACTTCAATAGTAGTAAGAAATTTATGGATAATTTAATAGATAAAACCATTTGGCATTCATTGATTTTCCATGACATATTACTCTCTTCAAGGGTTTTCTTTCAAGTCAGCTTGTCCACTTGATAGCGTTTGGCCTGACCTTCCTTGACGCATTGTCGATATGATAAAATAATAGGAGTAGGATGAATTCTGCTCTGAGTAGGAGATATTTATTTTAGGGGCAGTTGAATGGACTTGGTTTAAGACTGCAAACAAATTCACGTTTTATTATTTACACTACAAGTATAAATAGAGTAGATATTAATACTATATGAAAAGTATCTAAACCTATTTGTTGTGTTTAAGTCTATCAATGAGTAATAACACGGGAAAAGTGATTTATTTCACTGAGAGAAAGTAAACTTTCTCCATTACGCTTAATGTGTGAGCCTGCGCTGAGGCAGATAAAGCAAATTATCTACGAAAAGTTTAGTAGAGTTAGATTACTCAATTCACTAAAGTAGCTTGCGTTGCATTTACATCGGCAGGTGGGTAAACAAACTATATAATAAGGATGAGCAAAATTTGGTTACAGATTATTGAAACAGTGGGTGATGATACACATTTCTCTTGAAAACTTCTAAAGAATGAAATAATACGTAACAATGCATTGTGTAATCTGATACTGCATGAAAGCTTGGATATTTTACCTTTCAATGTCAAACACCCAATTTATCAAAAGGCAGGATAAAGGAAAGAAATGATACATTTTCCAACTTGTCAAGTGGATGAGCATACGTACTCCTTTTGAATGGTAGCTGGTGCTTAATGGTTACATAATGACAATATACGATGTGTGAAGAGTTACCTTGTAAGTCAATCTTGTTTTTTTTACTTTGACTTTCAGTCACTTCTGTTGTCGGAACCAGCGGACTACAGGAGTGACGTGGATTCCTATAGAAATACTGGTGGAACATATTATTCTGGCTCTAGTAACCGTTCAAGTAGTCGCCTGCCTGGCCAACCAAATTTAAACAATGGAATGTCATCCTCCTATCACCAAACAAGCAAACCTCAACAGCAAGAAGGCAAAGTCTACGAATTCGATCGAGTTTTCGATGACCATACCACGCAAGAAGAAGTTTATAAGTACACGGCGGCTCCGCTAGGTAAATCTTTGCTTAAACAAAATTTAGTAATTCAGCAAATCTTATTTTTAATAAGTTTCATTAATTGAAGATAATTGGACTGCCAAACTTACATTTATTTACAATATTTTAAATTATTAGTTCGCTCGGTTCTCGAGGGATTTTGTGCAACCGTGTTTGCTTATGGAGCGACGGGCTCGGGGAAAACATACACGATGGTGGGCACTGCAAATAATCCAGGCATCATGGCTCGCTCAGTTGACGACATCTTTAAATTGTGTGCTAGCCAGGAAGGTGATGCGAGACCTCCTGAAGTGAGTTAATCCTTCAATAATACCAAGCACATACTTAAATCGTAATTTATCGGAGATGCGACAAGAAATGAGACAGTGAGCCAACTATGGTAAAAGTTATCAGAAAAACTTCTGAGTCATAACAAAATTGTTACGAATGATTCAAATGTATGACATAATAATGTGCAAAGCTATTGTTATAAATTGGATGTTTCTGTGCATCCAATTTCTAACTTCTTAGAAAACACAAATTTTGCTACTCAAATAGAATTGGTTTTCTCTTAATTGATTTTAAATCCATAAATACCTACGTGTACTTAAGTACTTATATTGAATATTTACTTTCTTCCTGTGAAGGTCTATTTGTCGTACCTAGAAGTGTATAATGAGCAAATACGGGATTTGCTGCGACCAGCCCCCGGAATTCATTTGGATTTAAGAGAGGACAAAGACCAAGTGCACGTGGCCGGACTATCGGAAATAAGGGCGACGTCGACTCATGAGGTTCGATATCCTAAAAAACGTGATGAGCAGTTGATACATAAATAGATACAAACTTGAGAGACAGTTACACGAAAAAGACTACATAATTAGTTGATGACCCAGTTATTTCATTTATCTGTCCATACTTTATTGTTTCTCGCCAGTGCCAAATCTTTCGCCAGTTGTCAGTTAGTCTACTCAAGTGGATTTTGTTCTATGCTTCATTAATAATTTCCAAAACTAATTCAAATCACCCATAAGTTTCACATGCCTATTATGATTAAACGCTACATGTAATTATTTCTTTGTCCTTGAAAGCTTATGTCGAAACATTTGAAACTCTTGCAATTTGCATTTGTTAGTAGTTAGAGGTCCCAATAATAATGTCAATCAGTCAGGCTTTAGTATAATAGATATCAATGGACTTGCCTTATACCTTCTAATCAGTCTAAAAGGTAACTCTCAATATTGTAGAACTTGCGAGCAATTACAAACACACAATATCAGCATGTTTCCCTGCAATGACTTATTACTCTCAATATAACACGAAAATGCCATCATATTCAGGGTATTAGTGTAGATGCGCTGTAGTTCTGACTCATTGCTAAAAGGATTAAGTTGGCTGTGGTCGTTTGCGTTGGTGAAATGCATTATATAATGTGATTTTAATAATTTTAGGTACTAAATCTACTACAAAAGGGCAACCGAGCCAGAACAATGGAGGCTACGGGTGCAAACGTAACATCCTCAAGAAGTCATGCGGTTCTGCTGGTGACAGTTCGTCAGATATCTCAAGAAAATGGCGACGTAACAGACGGAAAGTTGTACCTGATTGATTTGGCGGGTAGTGAACGAGCTAGTAATACAAAGAATTCGGGCATCCGACTCCGAGAAGGAGGACACATTAATCGCTCACTTTTAGCTTTAGGAAATTGCATCACGGCTCTCGCGTCTGGTGATGGAGATCGATACGTTAACTATAGAGACTCTAAACTTACACGATTATTAAAGGTACGCCATTAAATACATCCTCCTCCCTCTTCCTTTCACCTTCATTTCTTTTGCCTTTCTTTTCTCCAGAATTTTCTCCAATGCTCCAACGTGCTCATAAATTGTGTAAGTAGGTAGGCTAGATTTATTAGAGCTCATGTTTCTTTTCGGCATCTCATAAATGCTGTACCAGTATGAACCACCACGAATTGAGCATCTGAACGATGAAGCTGGTGCAGGTTGATCGTTAAGAAATCATAGCACGTTTCATTATTTGCTCATTCTTCATGCAAAACTATCAAGATGAAGGTCGTTAAACACATTTTGGATAAAAATATATCAGTTTTTATAATATTTATGTGCTAGCGTACAAGAATAGTGTTCATGTAGTTATTTCTAAAGTCAAAGACTAACTGCTTGCACCTGATAAGCCATTGTTTGTCAAATCCATCCAATCTTAGTGAGTGCAACACAAAAGCTGGTTGAGTGCCTACATTTCATATATATGTTACAGATATCTTGGCCCAATTTCGTACAATTTAACCCTGAATTGCACATTTGTGGGCTAAGACATTTTTTATTGACCATATAATCGTAGCGATTATAATTCGTGTTGCGTTCCCAGTGTTAGTTACTATTAACCTACCATGCATGTTGCCAC
>JABASC010003419.1:0-14232 GCA_019776185.1 Plutomurus gul
ACTTATTATTACTTATATTACAACTTATTATTACTTAAAATAAATTTGCATGAGCGAACTCTCATTTTTCTCGTAATATGAGACAAATAAGGTTTTGTACCAAAAGCGTGAAACCTATCGTAGGAGTTAATGCTAAATAACCTCCCAGGTTTGTGTTCTTTGTTGCACTAAGAGTATTTACACTTTATAGTACTTAGTTTAAAATTCAATAATTTGGATATATTTTATTTTCTTCACTTTCTATTTCCTCTTTTTATTAAACAATTTTTTTGATGGCTTATTTACCACGATTTTGTAAACTTTTCCCACTGCTAGAATCGCCAATGTCATGATGGACGCCATAATAGTTATAATACTAGCCAGTACATCGTACGAGTGGTATTGGTAGAAATTAAGTGATCTTGCCGACGATCTTAAATGAAAGGCTCCTTTGTGCCTTAAAATGTATTCGACCCAGTAAGTTGCTCTCTCCAATGATGTATCCGGTTGGTCTCGAAAAATACGTGACATTTCTATCGCTCTGTTTTTATAACTAGAATTTAAAAAAAACTTTTTGATTCTGCAGGTAACATACACAATTGTTTTCATTTCTACAATGAATCGTTTTAGAAATGGTCAACCAGTGAATTTATAATGACCTTGGATTCGTTAACATTTCTTTGATTGCTGCTTCCAACTTTTCTTCTGTAAGTTCTAAAATTTCCAGAGGGATTCCGTAGCCTTGTTCCTGTGCCTGTCTCATATTAACATCCTGATCAACAAAAAGTGCCAACCCCAAGACAGGAACTCCGTGATAAATCGACTCTTGGGTGCTGAGAAGTCCCCCATGACTCATGAAAAGTCGTAAATTAGAATGACCTAATTGTGGAAGTGAATTTTATTATTTCACATTCTAAATTGATAAAATTAACGAAACGTCATACCCAATAAAGTACAAAAGTGGAAAATTGTGCTATTTTACAGTTACCTAGAACATCCTGTTGTGGCACCCATTTGCTAAGCTTAATATTCGGTGGCAAATCTTCCATGGCGTCCTTTTCCCATTTCCATAGGACTCTTTGCTTCAATTTTGAGAATACATTCACGAAAATCTTTCTCGTGCTTTCAGGGAGTGTGGTAGATTTTGCAATGGATCCAAGGCTGAAATAAATTACTCCATCTTTCGCACCAGAAATGAAGTGTTCCAAGTCCTGTTTAATTAATCAGAAGAAAATCCTCTGTTTTAGCTTTTACATGCTAATTAATGCACTGTTAACGCATAAAACTTATTCTCTGTACAATTGTAGAAATAACTATTTTATAATTATACTTAAACTAAGTACATAACAGTACATACATGTGCATACCTACCTTAGGTAATGGCTGTGGTAGCCTACAATGGACTCCTCCTACCTCTAGGATATCCGGCAGTACAGGCCTTGGAAAATTAATTGAAAAATGACTATTGGACATAATTAAGCTGACATTTTCCAGAATATGTTTAGCATCTGGGTAATCCTGTCCCAAGTACTGTCTGTAAATTTTCGCTTGTGCAGGTGATATCAGCAAGCTGTCCATCACTGAAAACATCCACACGGCAAGTGTGTTCAGAAATCGATCGGTGAAATCCATTTTGTCTGTATACTCCAACAGAGGCACTGGCACAAAAGAAGGGGGCTGCCTCAGACCAGTAAATACGGTAACCCAATGAGGAGCCGGCATCGAGGTCATTTGTATAAAAGGAACTTGGAATTTATGCACCAGACCCAAAAAACAATTGTTGAAGAAACCACTCATGAAAATTAAATCAAATGATTTAGTCAAAAGTTGTTGAAATTCTCGATTTTGGTAGACTTTATGGCAATTGTTAAAGATAAACGTTGCATTGAAACTCATCAAATAAGTCAACTTATTTTTAGTACGTTTTCTTTCCTCTAGGAGATTTTCGGCGTTAATGAAGTCAGCATCGCTCAGTGGTTCGATAGGACTTACACTGACAAAGTTGCTAGGAAGCTTTGCTTGAGACGGAACCGTCGGAGAAAGATACGTTATTTCATGTCCCTTAAACGACAATGCTTTAGCAATTGGGAAAAATAAGTTCGTTTCACTTTTAGATGCGAGTGGAAGAACGAAAAGAATTTTTGAACACGTTATTGGTGAAACACAAAGATTAACAATAATAACAATTAAAAAGCACAGACTTGAGGACATCATTTTAATTTCTGTTGTAGCGCACGATACAAAAGTCAAAATATAAATATTGAAATAGAAATTGGAAGACTGACAGATACGATACAACGTAACTGATAACTGACTTGAAATACTGCAGATGTATCCATTTTCTCACACGCTTGAATATGTGCTGTTGGCGAAGGTGAACTACAAAAAAATTCTAGAGCCTTCAAATACTAATTTTCAATCCTATTACAATATATATCCACAGTTTGCAGCATTGAAGGAGCTTCATGTGAACAAACAATGTGGGGTACTACATATGTATTTTGACTGTTTGTTGGGTAATCATCATAGCTTTAGTTTTTGCACTGTTTCTGCTAAGCATTTCAGAAGCTTTAACAACGAAGTAACTACTGCTATAACAATATAAGTGTACGGATGACCAGCAGTAATTTACTTTTCATTTGACCTTGAGGCTGGGATATGTTTTGTGCAAAGGAGTAAAGTCCACGTTATGTAATTACATAAGTCATTCACTGCTATCGTATTGCTTGGATATATTGCTTAGGGTGATATGAATATTACGTGAAAGTAAAATAAAATAAATTTTGGCCCACACCATTTATTATTAGCACCCTTGCAGATAGTATGTAGTCTCAACTCAACTCGAATTCATTATTTATTTTCATCAATTTTTCCATCTTAAAAAAAATGAACATGTAATCTACAAGACTTTCCTAAAAAATAATTTTATTTCATATACATTGTCTTGTCACTTGCCAGAGCCTAAACTAAATTTTTAATGCACTGTACTCATTGGAAGATTTGCACACTTATTGTTAGTTATGGCCATTTCGTAACAATTAAATGGACCCTTTCTGTGAGAGGAGATCTTCAAAGCCACCAAAAGTCAACACTGTATTGCTATGAGACAGTAAATGGGTTAATTGAATGTGTAAAGTGTAAACCGCGACACATTTGTAAACACCCGTAAAGACCACATACTAACTTAGGTTTTAGTCTATTTGGGTCTCTGTCTTGTCTTATAATAGTTTTCAATGTCAGTAATTTGCATGAAGAATTAGCCCGAGGCAAGTTACTATGCAAGAAATCGTGGTAGTTTCCAATTCTATGAAAATACTATTGAATATTTTTTAATCAATATTATAAATTATAAATGCTTAGATACATACATATATGTACTATATATGATTTTTAGTAAAGCAGTGAAATCCAAAATTCTATTGGTTCGGATTCTCTAGAATTTCTGAAATCCAATCGTTGAAGGCGTCTACATGGGCAAAAAGAGAAAATCGTTGTTTCCCACATCCCCTCTTTTGTTTTTCGTATGCGGAGCTTGCAATACCCTTGAAAACAAAGGTTAGTCAGAGAGATAATTTATGTACATAGCTTAATAAAAAGTAAAGAAATTCGTATAGTACAATGTTTTATTAAAAAAAAATTCTAGATGGGAGACCTACCTTAATTGTGTACTTGATCACAACTCCTTTTTTCTCACCAAACGCGAGTCCATCTCCACTGTCACCCTGACACAATGTTGTTTCTAATGCATATAAAAGAGTATTATTTACTACACAATCACAAATATCGAAACATCTTCAACAGCACTTGCATATTAAATGTCAATAATACGGGTTCTCTGGTGTCTATAAGTACATACTTAAAAGCCAGAACGAAATATTAAAAGTTTACCATTATGTCCAGCACAGAATGAAGTAGTGAGCAATGTCTCTAAAGCAGGATTTTTGAAACACCTTTCTTTTTCCACAACAATTAAAGAAGTGTATTTCAAATTAGACGATAATTCGCCTGCTTCAGTTTGCCCAAAACCGGAAATCTGAGTAAAAATGTTGTTTTTGTTTTATTATGAAACCTGCTTCATAAGGATACATACGACTGAGTATAGAAATACCTTGCCCACTTCTCCAACAGAAGGAGGTAGCCCACCATTCGACAGATGACAGACGGGACGAATATATGCTCCATATTTAACCTCCTTTGTCAACTGTATTATTGCGATATCAGAATTGAGACTTCTTGCATCAAATGTCAGAGGAAGCCAAACTTTATCGATCTGAAAATTGGATTTTTTCTCATTATTCAAATGTTTGACAAGTCGTTACCTGATTTACTGATGTAATTCATTTTAAGTACCTAAATATGTATATTTAATCTTAGTGTGGACTACTAATTTGGTGGGCAGTTTTACTATTAAATATGTACCTCAAAAATCTTTGCGTACTGGTCATTTTTGTTATCATCGAAAATACTGCTCACAGGTGCTAAGATTACTCTGTACAATTCTGCGGCTTTTGGTTTGCCAAATATTTCACTGACACAAAGCCCTGCAGTAAATAAAGCCTTCTTGTCAACAAGCGAAGCTCCGCATTTATAAATGTATTCATTTTGATTTTGATCCATTCGGAAAATTGCAGCGTGCCAAGGAAATGCATCTTTTTTCGTCGCATCAGCTCCATTGGATATGAGTGGTGAAACCTCTGCGCTAATGATTCCACAGTCTACACAGAATCGAAACGAACGATTATAATCACAATTCTGTGGACATATCAAAGATTAATGTGATTGCGACCATACCAGGAATGCAGTCGAATGGTTTAAAGGGCTGCCAGAAGCCATTTTCCTTGCACTGCATCTGTACTGCTTTACTTCTGTATCTGGTAACGTAGAAATTCTCACATTTTAATGTCACCCAAGTCCCCACAGGAGCATTTTCGCAATCGATCACTTCGGTTTCTTCATCAAGACTTTTAAAGCATGTCCTTACCACGCCCTTAAAGAACAATTTACGTAATTGCAAATGCCATCACTGGACAATATGTGTAAGTAAATTGGAGATATGATTATTAGAGCTTCTGTAATCTCACCTCGGAACTGGGAATTGAGTTGACATTACAGGAAACTGAATTTCTGTTACTAGCTGGTAAAACTGACGGCAGCTGCCTCTGCTCTGTTTTATTCCGTATTCTATATAGTGAGCATCGGACTTCTTTCTCATCACTGGCATCATCACATGATCGTCTGCCATCACATAGATCAGTTTTTGAAATACATTTTCCATTCAAGCCACAAACGATTTCTGTCGAATTGTTGCAACGAAAGGAAGCGTCACAGAAAATTTGATCCTCATCAACATCTCCCACACAATCTTGAATATCATTGCAAACACTTGACAAAGGAATACATTTGCCATCACCACAAGCAAATTCTCTTGATCCACATCTGAAAGGGAAAATAAAATTTTAACAATCTCGGACTAAGTAAATATAGTGTCGTAAATTATGGGTACTTACTCTATGCTTTTAATCATCCAATTAAGGTGAAGAAAAGTTTTCGAGTAAATGTACAGCGATTGAATATTGCACTGCCCTCGTTTCCGTCCCGGAATCAGGGCTGTGATACCTCTTAAAAACCATTTTGAATCCAATTGAAATACAATAGGACTTCCATGAAGGAAGCATTTGTCATTGGTGCTCTCTTCTGCACGATGTATACAGTTAATTTTGAAAATTATTACCTCTTAATATAAATTCATTCTTTAGGAAGAAATTTCTATGATGTAATTATTTTGTTAAAAATTCTAACCTGGATTATCTGCTTTACCACAGAAAACGTGATTTGTTTTCCTAGTTCCTTGATAATGATATAGAAAAGTACTGGCGCACTGTTCGTCGCTTAAAGAAGTAACATTAAGTGCCTGAAGTGTTAATGAGCCATCCTTGGGGTCCGGGGGGAATGCGTGACCTGCCTGCAGGAAATGTGTGTTCAAAACATTGAGTCTGATATCAATGTATCCCGGAAGACAGACAGCACGGACATATGGGGACTGCAAATTCAATGGTGTTTTTAGGTGGTACAGAAAATAGTGAAATTCTTTGTTTTCAGCCTCGTGTCCATTGTACGGTAAGATGTAGCTAACCTATAAGAAAATTTGATTTAGTTCCTTAATTTAGATAAATAATGTAGAATTATACAACACTATAATGATGTAGTCTTCATTACTTCAACTATTTGAAAGTGTTCATCTGTATTGCCGATAATTTGTGTGGAAGAGAAACCGGCGGCAACATACACATTTTTAGGATTTGCAATATGGTAGTCCTT
This sequence comes from Plutomurus gul, assembly GCA_019776185.1. NCBI lineage: Eukaryota > Metazoa > Arthropoda > Collembola > Entomobryomorpha > Tomoceridae > Plutomurus > Plutomurus gul. The sequence continues at coordinate 6,298 of JABASC010003419.1, forward strand.
TGGAGCTCCTCGTGGGGGAGAACCATATGATCCTCCAAAGAGGGTTAAAACAGTTGAAGGTCCAATGATTGTCGCGGTAATAACAAATTTGAAGGGGGCACTTGGTTTTGTAATTGTATAAATTCCTGCAACCCATGGTGCATACGTTCGTGCATCACCTTCAGTAATATTCCGAATTCCGCAATCCTTTATTGCTGTTAAACAAACCCACCAAATCAATATAATGAAGCTATTGCCATTTTCAGTAAATTGTGCACAGATTTAAAAAATTAGTGTACATAAATCTTTAATTAAAGGCTACAGTAGTGTTTTGTAAATCGCTTACCATAGACACCGGAAAGGTTCTGTGCAAGTAAAATTCCAGTGAGACACAGAAACGCGTGTGCCGCACTCGGAATATTAAAACCTCTCTTAAAATACATCTGATTAAATTCTAGAGACTAATTGTATGTAAGTCACTTGGTTCACTTTGAATGTGTATTGCGAAAGCGGAAACCCATTCACATGGCTCAGTTAGTTCAACTTACAGATATTAAGTGCTACTACAACAGTACAACAATGCAAAATTTGCAACCTCTACTCTACGAATAACAAAACATGGACAAGTTGTTTTCAAGGTAGTCGGCTTTCTTACGAATATATTTGTGCACACGAATCAGCTATTCGCAAACGATTTGTACTGTGGACATGTGTGAGAGCTAGTATGCAACGCAAGTATATGGATATTTAATGCATTTAATTACTGTTGAATTTTAATTCTACAGTGATAAATATATATGTATATATCGGTAAGGTTATTGTGGATGTGATATTAATATTATCCATTTCAAAAGCGAAAATATTATTTTTGAAATGAGTGCAGCGCACCGAATAAATGTTGGTTGGTTAGTTATTTCTTCAATTGGTTCACAATATGGTGTTCACTCACTCACTACCGTAAATCGTATGGGTATACTCTGCACCTGCAGTCTCACCGTATAATTAACGTTTGTGTGTATGTGTCAACTTAGCCCTTTTCCATTGACGACGGTTTATATTATGGGAAAATGATTTTTTACTGAATTCAATGTAAAACCTTATTAATGAAAATGATCGAATAATTCTTCATTTTGTATCCGACAAACTTCATATTTATCAGCAGCAAAAATTCGTGGATATGAATGAGATAAATAAATTAAAGTATTTCTCCGTAAACACCCCCGTTTGGGGTTTGAATCTCATTATTGTTTTGATTGGAAAATCAAGTTACAACCAAAGTACAAAAGCTTTTTGTTTAAATAAATTGTCTGATTTTTTCAATTTTTAAAAATTAACGTTTAGATTGGTGCTACATAGATTTCAATTACTTATTGACACCAACTATTTCTGTAAATGTAATTCTTTTCAAATTAAAATAGAATATGGTCAAGTAAATGAAGTTCGCATCTATAATATTAAAAGTGTACTTCATGGATATTCCGGTATAATTATCAATATCATTATATGTAGGTGGTTCATCTCACAGAGGTGACCAAAATACATGGACATGTACAACATTTTGGTCTGCAACTGCAATTAGTGGTCATTAGTCATTGGCCATTCATTATTTACTATTATACACGGTTTATGATAACATTTTAGTATGTGAGAATTCTCCAAACCAAATTACATAAATGTTTGAGTTATGTAAATAAATTAATTTTTGATAATTACAAAAAAGATCTATGGAGAACTGCTACAGATTGCAGCTACGAATTCAATGCATCTCTTGTAGTGCATAATTATAATAGAAGGTAATCCTCTTATCTACAGACACATTACAGTTTAATAAGTGAAAGCAGTGAATTACAGAATTTACGTATCCAGGTTTAGAGTGATAACAGCATGTACATAAACTTCATTTCGATTTGGGTCATTGTCGAAAGTTAATTAAAAATTATTCTCGATTTCGTTTTCTCTTTTCTCGTTGTCTGAGTTGGTTAAAATATTGACTCAGGGCTTCTCGCACCATTTTCTGTTCCTTTAATGTAAGCAAATCTGGGTTTTCCTTTTCACACTCTTCAGTTCTTTGAATATTGGACATTTTACTCTTATCTGCTAGTAGGCCTGAAACGAATAAACAAATAAATGCTTCGTCAGTATAATATTTATTTTTTATTATCTAGGCGTTAATGATTAGTGATTGTGTAGCTATTTGATAGTACAAAGGCTTACGATTAAGATAGTAATTTAGCCTCCGTAGCTATACAAATAGGGAGTTGCAGATAAACAGAACAGACTTACTGTATAATGCCATGAGTTTTCCTGGATCCAACGGTTTCAATTGCTTTCCCGAACCATTATTATTGCTCCTTCTGCCGACTGTGGACTCCAACTTTTCAAAGTTTGGTATAAACATATCACATTCCGCTAATGCCACCGCTGCATCCTTAATGGAGTATCTGCTCACAGCTTTTTCAAAAGATCCCGTGGAAAGCTTATATATTTTCGCCCCATTTCCGATTTCCCAAAAGATTTTCTACAGAAAGAAAATGAATTCCAAATGTTAAACTTTAACCTGAAAATTATGTACATTAATAATTTAGTAGTGGGCTTATTAATAAATACTTAAATAATAAATAATCCTTTGTAGCAAGACGGAAATGAATAACATACATTGGAGCCAGTTGATTGTGAGGTGGGGATTGTTTCTAAGCCAGTCTTAATGTGGAATACGTACGGGTCCAGTTTCATCTTGAAATCTTGAAATTGTGAAGAATCCAGGTTGGTCGTTGTGTATCCACCTAGGAATGATTGCAGTCTCACGGTTGCTGAGAAAGAGAACTAAATTAGTGAAAGTAGTTTAACATCATTTTACGCAAGGCACATCGATTCTACAAGTTGTGGAAATACGTATCAGAAATAAAAATAAAAATCGAAATTTCGAAAATGTTGTACGTATAGAATCGACAAGCCTTGATTTTACCTAAATGTTATTTGATGAGTACAGAAAATGCAGAAAACAGAAAAATCTTACCATCGCTCGTAGTTTTCTGAAGATTTTCTAATCGGTGATAGAAATCGATAAGTGTCATGGAAGGGCTTCCTCCTTTTTCAAATCCTCGTTGAGATCCATGGGCACTTTCAGTTTGATGTGACAATGACATTGCCAATGTGCAGTTTTCAAATAATTTCCCGTCCCCTGCAATAATAATTAAAAGTGTCAATCACAATGCGATTGTAATCATACTCATTACTATTCTCGGTTATTAAAAATAATGATTAGCTTGTGTATATGATAACCTTCAAGCAATATAAATCTGAGAAAAAATGTTTTCATTATTCATTTTTGTAGAATGAAAAAATGTGTCACAGTTAAATAATTCCTTATAATTAAATTTTGATACTTGTGTGCATGGTGTAATTGTGTTCCAGTTAATATTGACATTATTAATGTTAATGAATGCACTAATTTATTCGTAGTAAGATTTACTATTAGTAATGGTGGTAGTATTTAATTAGTATTTGATGTAATAACTAACTACTGAAAGTATTTAGGTATACATAAAAGCCTGATGTCTCCCCACGTCAAATAATCATTGAGAAAATTCCTAATGTAATGGCTAATGTAATGCCACACGTACAAAAGGTGGCATAGCATCATTAACGTTTTATCTAAAATTAAAGATGTTAGCCACTGTAATAGTTTTAATCAATGCAATATTTAGTAGCTTACTTTGTCCTCCTCAGCGATACACATATATTATTTAGAAGATTTTGAGCGTGCTTTTAAATGTGGAAGTCATTAGTCTTTGAGGATGATGCAATTTGTACTATGAATATAAATGAAATCACTTTAATTCGGAAAGAAAAGGAAGTTTTACACTTTATAAGGCATTACTCGATAATGCTTGTAAGCAGACCACCAAATGATAGTTCAGAAAATGCTTGGTAGCGAGTAATCGCCTTCCTCTGCTAGATGATGTATTTTCGTGTGAAATAACTCGATACATGTACTCTGAGTTGAGTCGTTCGGTGTCGCTTACATCATAAAGCTTTTCTTATGTACATACGTTGAAATGACCGAACAAGGTTGAGTTGTGTGTCTCGTGTCTAGTAAAAAGTGCATTGAATATCAACGAATCTAGTTGTTGTGCATTTCTCTGCAGGATAGTCATTTATTCTATCTGCACCCAACTTTTTCCACGTGGGATAAATGTACTGACTGCAATAATTCTGAGCGAACGTCAAAACCGACTAAAATTAACTGGGCCCAAAATATACAATCTGATTTTATGTTTCCCGGGTATGTATCATAAATTGTCGTAATTTTAAATTTATATATTTCGTAGTATCAATAGTATGTTTATATTGAAATTGGGAATCAGAACATTGCAACTAAATCAATTTGTGAATTGTACTGAATTAGCATAGAAATAGAAAGAACATGTCCTGCCGGGAGTGTAGAAAGTTTTTCATACCAGCGGTCTAATTGAATCTGCATGAATGAAGCTTGTTGTACGTAGCAAAAAATGTAATTTTCTCGGTTTCATCTCACTCCGGCCAATTATTTCGTGTTCCACATTGTTTTTCCTACCCGAAACCCTGGGTTGTCGTTGTCGTTATGAAATGAATGCATGCTCTAACTGTTTTTATAGCCAATAACCAAAACAACTACATGGCAGAGACAGCTACAAGATAAAATACTGTACGTATTAGATGCATATCTTACAATTTAGTAATGGTGTTCAATTGGTTGTCATCTTTAAATTCCAGGCAAAGTACTCATCGCATCGTTTACTGTGGATACTTATTTATATTACAATTACAGCGGTATTAATTCACAGTAGATGATTTTTGCATTCAAAAAGATAATGCGACTGTGAGCATATTGTCGTATGTGGTCAATATTTTGACGCAGACGTTTGCACGGAGAGTCGAATTATCAATTTTAATACAATGAAATATAGACAATTAATTAATTTCAACGGACAGATTGGTGGTGTTTGCGTTAATTCCGGGAACCGCAGTATGTAGAATGTATTCAAATACATCGTATTATTCGCATTCTTTACTGTTCTACGTTGTAAGTTCTACATTGTTGTCTGCTTTTACGGATGCATACATCGCAATGAGACACCGCACATATTTACATTATGTCTAAATATGTGAGACACAGAGTCAAATGGTGGCCGCAGCCGCAAGAAAGAGTGAGTAGTAATGTTTGTTATTGGAGTATAATGCCATTTCTATAAGTGCACATTCTACATGATATGGTAATATTGTGTGGAGAATTTATACAGTGGTACATAATATGTACATACAACACTTCCCAAACATCCCCCGCCAATTGATCAGATATCAGTGCAATCAACTTCGGATTTATGACAACTAGTAGGAGGACAACTCGTAGGGTCGACAACCTGAGGGCAGCAAATACGCAGGTTAAACCAACTTAGGCCAACTTGTAGGCGGTGACAAAGTGACAAGTCGTAGGTAACATTATTTTTAGCTTACTTAATGCAAATATAAGACATAATGATAAAAATATGAACATTAGGAATTTTGTTTGTCAAATAGGTCGTTGGAATTATGTAAACTTGCAAAATTATAATTCCTGTGTCATCTCCTCATCCCTTCTTCAGCACGACATCTTTTGATAGCTTTGATTTGACTGGACCACCATTGGCAATAGTAAAGTAAATGATCTCAATATGAAATTATGTCTCCTGGATTCGTTAGCAATTGACAATAAACCAAATATGTGAAATGTTTTTTGAAACAAATGTTTCAAAAAGCATTTCAAAAAAGATTGGATTGTCTCAGTGGCATTACAGTTATCGATAAGGACCTGGCACAAAATGGAGACTTGTCAAGCTATTCCAGTCAAATCAAAGCCACCCAAAAGACGTCGTGTTGAAGAAGAGGTGACTCCGGAATAATAATTTTTCATGTTTACATAATTTCTGACTTATTTGACACACAAAATTACTAATGTTCACATTTTTATCATTATGTTTTATAATTTGCATTAAATAAACTTAAAAAAAGTTACATACGACTTGTCACCACCTAAAAGTTTGCCTAAGTTGGATTTACCTACGTATTTGCTGCCCACAGGTTGTCGACCCTACGAGTTATCCACCTACGAGTTGTCCGGTAACCCTCAACTTCCCACTCGATCTTATGGTTTTATTTTATGACGTCTCTTCTTACATTACCTTTGACGATATAAATACCAGTAAGTAGGGTAAAAATTGATAATGTGTGCTTATTTGAATTCGAAACTTATCGCAAAATATTTTACTTATTTGCGTAAAAATTACATTTATTACATGAATGTGTACCTAATTTCCGTTATTTGGTTTTGAAGGTACTAAAGCGTGCACTAGACCATTACGCATTGTAAGTATTTAGGTTAACGTGTATGCAAACGAATGCATGTACCTATCCATCCACAATTCCACATGTACCGAAGACCAATATTTATGTGGTGACATGAAAACACCAGATATGACTTTACGTTAAATTTTTCCAAGATGACTCACCCTAGCGGAAAAACAAATGAGAACTCATTGTCGCCAGTTCGCATTAGTAATAGTGGAACACGTGAACGTGATGCAGCATATATTCGATTCGCAGATCCTCCTGCATGGACTGAACATTTAATATAAAAATATAAAAAACGAATATTTCAAAATGAGGGTGACAATGCTGACCTTTGGGAAGCTCCACTAATCTCGTCGAACAAACTGAGAGGTGTCAATTATTTTTAATGTAAAATGTGAAGTTTGGGACGCATATCGATTTAACAGCGATTGGCTCGTTGTGTATGTATCTCAGTCAGCAAAACGTGCAGATAATACTAATTACTCCTCTTTTACAGTCACGCTCCTTAGCGCTCAGACTGTCTAACAATAAGTGTACAGCTCAACTGACTAATTTCAGCACTTTTACCGACGATTTATAATTTATATACATACGTGGGTAGTAGTAGCAATAACATTGCTTGCTAAGATGCGTCATCGCTATGCATGCATTTATTTATCTGTTAAAGCGATTTAGGTACGTTGGTTGAAGTGATACATGGAATCATCGTGTCCGATTGAAACATGCTGAAACATGAACAACGTACATCACATTTTTCATGAACTCTGCATTCACTTCTAGGTTCCGAAAATTGCATTGTTGATAACAATAGTATTAATGGGCAATAACGGGCAACGTGAGTTTCAGGTTACAAATTTGCGTATGCAAGCAAATGCATCTTGCCGTGTGAGTGAATCATATTAATAGTATTTAGTACAGATAATGGGACAAATGGGGAGTCATTTCCACCGTTGCCTACATTTTGTTCATTTTACAGTTTTGCTGCGGTTAATAAGAAAATAATTGTATGCAAATTCATTCGATATTCGTCGGAATAATTATCATAGCTTAGGAAATGCTCAGAAAATGTTTCTGAAAATAGACATCGCGAAACAAACTGCTTTTTTTAACTTGAATAGTGGGATGAAAATAATTTATATTACGTATATATTGCGTAAACGACTAATTGCAAACAGATGTGTGAACATAAAGTAGATATACTCTAATTGTTAGTTGGAGTCTCTAATAAATAGTATAATCAACATCAGAAGAAATTGAAAACAACCATTCCGCAATATCCTTAGCAAAACCATGTTACTGGCTACATAAACATACATATAATAAATACAAGGTAGTTTACAGCTACCTGGAGTCAATAGACAATAGAGAATGTAAATTATTCAAGAGCAGATAAATGATATTAGAAATTGAGACAAATTTTATCTGAGTTCGGGGCAAGTCATTGCCATCTCTAGAAATGATAAGAAATTGATTTGTCATACTACCAGAATTGAGTAGGTGAGTCGTAAAACTGCCACTTTCAAAACAAAATTTTTAACTTTGCTTATTTTCGAAAATAAACAACTTTGCTAGGGACAATCAAAAATA
>JABASC010003420.1:0-14223 GCA_019776185.1 Plutomurus gul
ATGCCGGAAATGCCATCAATGCGCCCTCCACCTTCAACAGGCCAAATAACCCTTTATCCGATACTGGTAGCACCAACAACGCCTCAGTCACCATATGGCTAAAACCTCACATACAACTATTTTCTCGCATTGGTATTATGATTATTTCTTACTTATTAGTACATTGCAATTCTCTATTTTAAATTGACATCATGCAGCATGCAGCTTGAAATTTTCTTTTGCTAATTTAGTAATAGTTAAATTTAGAGTAAATGCTGTTATAATGCACTAATTTACCATTGACTATTTGGCGCAAATAATATTTCATGGTTTTTACTAGTTGCATGCATGTATCTGTGATGATATCCGCCTCCTCCTACTGCATACCTAGTTGTATTCGGTCATTCTTCCCAAACGTATACCTATCTGTCAAACGTTGTAACTATTTTGGTTAACCTCTGTGAAAAATAAAGTTGACTGTGAATTGAAAAATCGATTGATAGATTAATAATTTCAGAAGTGTTAAGACCAATTGCACTGTACAAGCTTTGAAGTAAATGTGATTTTAAAAAATATTTTAATTACTTCATAATGCTGAATGGTGAAAATTACAATCGCATTTAATTACATTTGACAACCCACAACTCCGTCCCAATGAAATGAAACTAAATAGCTACATATTTCCTGCAAAACAAATTGGATCACTGTGATTTGATTGAGAATGTAATCAGTTCTATCTTATTTACAAAGAAATGTGTCCCACAGTCCATAAAATATTAAATAGGTCCTCTGTAATAAGTGCCTGCAGCCAATCCCTTGGCGCCGACGTTAGTGACTTGAAAAAGAGCACCCGCATCGGGTTGAGACGCCAAATCCTCCTTCGATAAGAAATGTTGTGCGGACGTAGCATAAAGAATGTCCAGATTCGGTCCTCCGAAGGCAACTGACGTCATATTAGTGGTCGGGAAATCAATCTGTAATAAATATTGCAATGTAATTTAAGTCGCCCTTCCATTTTAGTGGGATATTGTACCTCAACGTAAAATAGAAATAGTGTGAAATATATTTAGCACTCACTTGACCAATTTTCTTTCCTGCAGTAGGATCAACGTGAATGACCTGTCCATTGAAAGAAAAAATTTAAAAAACAGTCTTGGTTTATTTTTTAGATTAACTGCAATCCAAAATAATGACCTTTTTCCCAGCGAAAACTGCAATCCACAAATTTCCATTGGCATCTATTGTCATTCCGTCAGGAATTCCATCAACACCGTTAGCCTTGAAATCAAATGCGGTGCGTCTGTTACCTGATCGTTTAAAGAAAAGCTATCAACTCATCTGCAAAATATTTAGCATACAAAATATTGAATTTTTATATTTCCTTACTCAATGTGCCAGCAGCGTCATCAAAATCGAAAGTATCAACTCTGTATGAAAATGAGTCAATGTAGTACATAATGGAATTGTCGGCAGTCCACGCTAGGCCGTTAGCAATATCGATCTGGTCAAAGTGTTTTCTGACTTTCCCCTCCAAGTCAAAACTGTACAGCGTTCCCTTCTTAGCATCAAGTTGTCCGGGTGCGGGTTCATATCCCATACTCCCTGTAAATTTCAAAGACAAGTAATGTTAATCCATGCACTCAATTCCTTTAAATCCAAAAAACGAGATAAATACACAAATACAAATAGAAATGATGCAAACCTGCCCAAAGACGCCCTCGAGAATCACACTTTCCATCGTTAATCCTGTTCGTTTTACAATGGTCATCTACTGTGTACAATTTCTTGATACCAGAATGCGTTTTAGACTTGCCGTCCCAATCCAAAATCTGCACATCTCTTCCAGTGGTGATAAGATATTTGTTCGGTTCGTTTACAACAGGAACGACAAGACTCACAGCACCCTCAACTATTGAATAGTAAGAAAATGACATTAAAACCAAAGCTTTCCGGTATAATTCTTAAGTTCAGTAGTGGCTACAAATTACCAATGTCGACTTTCCCGTTTTCTCCCGTAGAAGGCTTGTAGCGATGCAACGCATTTCCCAAAATGTCGACGTAGAGAATTTCCTGCCTCTCAGCAATCCAATGTGGACCTTCTCCCAAGTAGCATTTTTGAGAATTCTTGGCAACTTGAATATTGTACTTTGCCATTTTTCAAGATTTTCTCTCAGAAATCCTTCTTTGACTTGTAAGGTGACAAGAACGAACTGAATTTTAGTTGACCTGAAGCTGCTTTATATACCAAGTCATTTGTCGTCATATCAAACACAACTCATACGACCAAAGGCATAAAGTGAGATCGATAATAGATATTAAGTACCTACATAATTAAACGTTTACTTTCAACGGACTGCATTGTATAACAGATTACAATAGTATCTTCCCCTTAAATTCGTTATCAATTTCATGACTAGGCATTGTAGAATACGAATAAATACATACGCCTCTGCATTATATGTAGACATTATGCAAGTGCTTCGTCACCTTAATAAAAACCTGTATACAAGTATTAGTATATTTTACAATCTGTATTGAATGAATAATAATTAATAATGTTTTACTGTTAGTATTTGTTACTTTGATGATCAATATCTGTTCACTTTGTCGCACTGGCAGTCTAAATCCTTATAAGAGATAGTTTGGTTAGTCTGAGGGAATAATTCATGAATTATAATGAATACAATGGGTGAAACGTATGGCAAATTCACACGGAAAATTCTTTTAAGTTAATACAAATGGGTGTGTGCCTTTTATGACAATTTGTCAAAAGCAGGAGATGAAACAACGTCTTTCTTTCACGTGATTGATAATATAGTGTCAATCATTGTAGTTTGATTTGAGTTTTTATCTGTGCTCTGTCAATGGGTTTTTCATTTTGTTTAACCAGAGGGACAAAGATGATTTATTTTCAGTTCTGCTGGACCATTTCTACCTTTGGACTTTTGCGCAAATGCCATACCTTTCCACATTGGAGAAACTATACGGGAGAGATTGCGTCTGTTTGCTTTCCGATGAGTTTCTGTAGTACAAGCTTCAGATAGAGTACGGTAATGTACACACTTGAACATCAAGGACAAACATAAAGTTCAATGAAGTTAAATTGTACAGATACTCTGTCTCGGAATTCTGTCACCACCTATTTTCATCCTACGATTCAAACGGAGCTTGCTATTGAAAGCATAAATAATGCTTAAAGTAGTCACACTGAAATGATACATTGAAAGTTCAAATAGAATGTGTAATAAAATCAAGTAATGCGAGTAAAATGCATAATATGCTCAATAAGAAAGCTGCCAGAAATCTACTGTTCTTTTTTCATCTAAAATTAAAGATTGTATCTTTGTTGTATCTCTCTGTATACCTACGGGTATGTACATGTATATGCTTGGAATTTTTAAGCTTGTAAGTAGATAAGAAAGTAGACGAAAGACCAGTAGGATTTGTTCCATGGATGGGAATTAAATGGTCCCCTATTAAACAAATCTTGTTATAATAGTGTAAATTCAAACTAAATTTCATCATTTCTAAATGCATTCACCTTACCAATATAATTTTATTCTTTTGTTGTTTATTACATGATTGGCAGTCATTTATTTAACGACATGTATCACATACGACGCCAATTGTAAATGCATGTATGCAAGCTGATTATCATGTTTTTATTTATATATAGTACCATTAAAGAAAACATCACCAATTCTGTTTTGCACCATTTTGTCTTTAAATCCACTAGTAAAACTAGTGAGAGAACTACAGTTAGATAGACAATTTATGTTTTTCAAGATTTAGTTAAATGAATCCATAAAATAAGACCGTGGTTGTAATTACTCATTCTCAACCTAATTGTACGAGTACATAATCAGGCTATAAAGTAGTAAACCTTCAATCATGGTTAAATACCTAGGTATAGGTTTACAAAATGAGTGCACGCGTGTCGTTGTTCCAGTACTACTGACCACCAAGTATCTGCAGACTGACTACAGCGATTTTATAGAATCTGTCTACCTATTTATCATAATATGCCTTATCACTACAGAACAGAGCCCAAACCGTTGTCGACGAGTGAATACTTTTCCTACCTACATTGGAATGAATCCATGAACCCATCCTAAAACTATCAATAAATACAAGGTCAATGTTCTTTCTTTTTATCAATGCTCGCCAAGTATAATATCACATTACAATTAGTAAATACCTAGTTATGTACATATGGATGTCCCATTAGGGAGGATTTATGACAAAACCTAAAACCTTGTAGAGAATGGGTTTTTTGCATCTAAGAAAAAGATTGTAGCCAAAATTAGCCAGCGTTATTGAAATATCTGAATCTGAAAAAGGTCGAATTTCAAACGATTTATTAAAAAGTCCGAAAATAAACTTTCGCCGATCTCAATGAAATTTTGTGATCTAGATACGTCTGTATGTAACGTAGTGTTGGAGTTTGTGATTTTTAGAGTTTAGAAAATGCATCTGAATGTTGGGATATTAAATAGCAGCAGAAAAACAGTGCAACGGTGTAATGTACGCCATATGCAACTGCAATAATTTTTGTGAATGAATGTGAATTTTAAAGTTTTTCGGGAAGATTTGTTTATTTCACTGCACTCAGGGTGCACTTAGCATTTGACTAATAAGGAACAAGAAGAGGCTATCAACACGACATCAACAATTGAATTACAGTATCTGAATGATTAATCGTGACACAGCAGATGCAGAAGTTTAAAATTGAGACACGAAACGGCTGCTTGATAAAGGACACAAATAGAGCACTTTAAGGAGCACCATAAGCAGATGAAACGGAAGATCCACCGAAACCTCCCGAGGAACCACCGAAACCTCCCGATGAACCACCGAATCCTCCGTTTCCACCTGAACCGGAACCTCCACTTCCGGAACCTCCACTTCCGGAACCGGAACCTCCGTTGTTGTTCTTGTATCTATTTGGAATAGCAAATGCCCAATTATTCAATGACTACGGCTACATACCAAATTAACCTATAGCATAAAAATTTAAATTTGGTTTTGACGAAGAGAAAAGTTTAAACAACATTAAGTTACGGTTACGGACTAGTAAGAGTCGCCTTAGGTTTTACCTGATGAAATATACTTCGGGTTTCGAAGGTTGTGTTGGGGTAGGTCCGCGAATTTTCACGTTGTCTGCAAATTGAGCGTTATTAATTTTTATATCTTATGCGTTGCATACAGTAATACCATAAATAGCCTTCTAAACCAAAACCTACCTGAAGCTTCCGATTTCTTAATCAATACGTAAACGAGATTTTTGTGCTGGGCCGGCTCCGGTAAGATTACCTCTGTTTGTTGAGAGCTAGACCCTGAAGGAGCCTTCACGAAAATTCTGTCAAACAAACCAGAGTTGGATTAGCGCATAAGACATTTATCCATCGTACATGTTTAAATAAATTTATAATTTGTTCAAGTGAATTACATGTTCACATGTTTATCAGAACCGCCAGGCACTCGAATAACCTTTGCTGAAGCGTCCGGAGATTCTTCTGGAGCAACGTGCACTACCATAGAAAAGTTATACTGTGAAGTAATTGATTCAAATTTGATGAAACCGTTTAATGGTTCTTCGTGTACCTGAGACGTATCTCCTGACTTGTCCACCACCTCCTCCTCCAGCTCCACCACCCGAACCTCCCCCGAACCCAGAGCCCCCAACCCCAGAGTCTCCACCTCCAAAACCGCCGAATTGAGAACCACCATTTCCAAGTCCTGAGTTTCCACCGCCACTGTAACCATTACCGCCGAAAGAATTGAATCCGTTTCCACCACCATTTCCACCGAAGGAAGAGAACCCTGCAGATGCAACTGCAATCGTGGAGGCAATTATCTGTGTGAGAAAAAACAAAAAAACATTAAGTACTGATGGTTCAGGGGTTCAAAGAGTACCACCACTTTGATGCTGAGCTTTCTTTCACTAACCAATAATTTCTCCATTTTCGGAAAATTGTGCAAAAACCAAGAATTAAAAACTTCTTTGATTTCACTAAAAATTCGATGCTTTTGCTGTGCTTTGCTGTAGACAACTGATGATTCAGTCAGAGAATCTTCGATCTTTTATACTAGCCAAAATAGATATGTGGCATAAATTTTTTCCTTGTTTTTAGGTGACTAAATAGTTAAAATGTTATGCAAAAGGTATTGGTTGTAAGACATAATTAGCTTTTCACTTCCCTTTGACTTCTCACTCTGCTTGTTTGACAGGAAAGAAGAGAAGACCCAAACTTTATATCATCCTCTCGACTGTAGTAACTTGTAAGCAACACCAACAGAGTCAACACTCAGAACAACCGACACTGGACAGACTGGATGCACTTACCTGTCAACCGCTCACTGCAGTAAGTGTTACCTCATGAATTGTCAGATGAAGAAATGCATCATTTTACGGAAGAGTTAGGGAAGATGATATCTGCAATCTACACCTTACAGATTCAAGATGTTCAAGTAGTGTTAGGTATAAATGATGCAAAATTATTTGAAAAAAATAATTTCGTTTATGCAATTTGTAAGCAGATATTTATATTACTCGTTACCTTTACAGTATGTACATACTATTAATGATGCAGTTGCATACAATACAGCAGGAATACATTACACCGTGCTGTGTGACTGGGTACTTGCTGTCATGCACACTTCCACAGAGGATTTATTGGCCGGCTAGTATTGTAAATATTTGTTTCTGAAGTAATTGTTGAAGTTGTGGCAGCTTTCAATTCGACATTACTAATGCATGTAAAATATTCAACATCGCAAAGAATTTGCGATCTAATCCTGCTTGATTCTCCCTTCAACTGGTCAGAGACTCTTCCTACATACAATGTTGTTTACAACCTTGTTTATACAATGTATTATACTGTGTACGCTTGGTGGTATTCATTTATACCTCTGGGTTGCACAGGTCGATCTGTCATTAAAAAATTTAGAGTTCTATTTAATAGTTTTGAAACCACTGATCCATTGAATTACATAATGTTATGGTTAGTATATTATTATTTATATTTAATTTGCATTAGGTGAGTTTTCAGGGTAGGTATCATTGTCGTTAGCAAGTTTCTCTCAGAAGGTTTTCCTTTTTCCGAATACTCGAACAATCTTTTTTTTGTCTCACATCTACAGTTACATTCACGTATAACAGTGACTGTGAGTGTAGTATAGCTAATAAAATTTTGTTTACTAAATTTACAATTTAACGCATTGCCGTTCTAAAAGATGCTCATTTGTATATTTACCGGTCACCATTAATTACAGATATTTCAGGTGATTCCCTCGTTAAAAACATGCGGAAGAAAGCGTCTCACTTTCAGAGTATGTAAGAGCATATAAGAAAATGTTGCGTTGAATATTAACATACAATACTATACATACTATACATGTATACTATAACAAGCCTAGTGAATATGCATGTCCCTCATAGTAAATATGTAGATTGTGTCACGGACTTTTCTGTCCCCTACCTATTTGGAAGCATTTTTGGGTTTGATTAAGTAACAGGGTCTATACGTAAATATATTGGACTAACAATAATTACATCAAGTAATCTTTAGTTTAGTAGACATACTGCTATCCAAACTGATGATTACTTAGAATTTCGAGGGTTGGCAGATCAATAAAGTTTTACAACTCCTTGGATCTCGAGTGAGTGACACATCCAGATTTTTATATTGATGACAAATAAACTGTCACACTTTTATCTGATGAGACTTTCCGTCGGTGGGATTCTAAATGTTGACTATTTGCATAGAATATCTCATATTATTTCAACATAAAATTTAAATATACATTTGTAAAATGCTTTTGCGTTGAAATTTTACCGAGATGAACTAAATACGAATTAAAAATCTATTTGATTTTGGTTTGTTAGAGTTTATGTGAAACATGAACCGTAAAAACAACGTAACATGACGTTATTCACCAATAACACTGACTGACTAAATTTTGCGTTGAAATATGGCACTATGCATGCAATTATGAAAACCTCTTTTAATCACAGTAGTTACTTAAAAGCTAATTAAGGCGATATTAACGTTGTAATGAAGCTGTATGTATGTATAGAAAAAATTTCAAATATTTTTGTGGTGGATCATTTATTAAACCTTTTGAAAAATCTTTATGACACTACCCATGGTTAGCGACACGATTACAATTATCAGTAAACCATGCAGCTGTCGTGGTACAGTAAAAGATAAAAAAAGAACCCGAAATCATCTGTGTAGGAAGATTTCAGTCGAAGGGCAGTAGGTAACTTATAAAATTCATGGGCAAGTAACAGGAAGTATAAAAAAATTGAGATGCAAACAGTGGTAACAAAACTAAAATTTGAATTAAATTTGTCTATGTTTATGGGGCCCCATAAGCCGAAGAGAGAGATCCAGAAGGTCCAGCATTGAAACCACCACCCGAAGGTGCGCCATATGCGCCATTTCCACCGCCGTTTCCTAATCCCTCCCCGCCACCACCGGCTCCTCCAGCAGCTTGGTTCTTGTAACGGATGAAGAAAACTTCCGGTTTGCTTGGTCTGCACAGAGAAAATAACATGTGAAACATTGAAAATCATATGAAGATATAGAACAATTAAGCTTGAAGCAAAATGTACCTTGTTGGTGTGGGTGCACGAATTTTCACGTTGTTTCCAGACTCTTGTTTCTTCAACAGAACGTAGACGAGTGTTTTCTGTTCCGGCCCAGCAGGCAATTCAACGACAGACTCTTGCTGGTTACCAGTTGAGGGAGCCTTCACAAAGATTATGTTGTAGTGCGTATCCGGAGCTCCCCCAGCCTTAATAATTCTTGGAGCTAAATTTGCTGGTTCATCGGGCCCGACATGAACTAGAAATTATTTAAAATTTGGAAGTTAAAATCGCATGTCAACCCTATATTTGGCACAAGAGCTTCATCTAATGGGTCACCTCCCTCACCACAAAGCAATTTTCATTAAATAAAACGACTTTACTTTAAATTTAAAAATGAAGCTCACCTGAAACGAACTTGAGTATCCTTCCACCACCTGCAACGTCACAAATTGGTTAAATTAGTTATTAAGAATAAGACACATTAGAGTTGCAGATTTGAACTATTTCACATAAAAATAAAAAGCTTACCCCCGTTTGCTCCTCCATCATAGCCTCCAGCGCCTCCAGTACCTCCAGTGTCTCCAAACCCATTATTTCCCCCTCTTCCTCCACCTCCACCTCCACTATACCCTCCTCCTCCTCCGCTTGTTCCACCACCGTTGTATCCACCTCCCCCTCCTCCTTGGGAGTCACCACCACTGTAACCGCGTCCTGAACCGCCTCCATTGAATCCTTGACCTCCGAAACCCCCTGCTATTCCTGCTGAAACTGCTGCAAGAGCGGATGCAAATACCTGAAATGCATATGAAACACAATCAATAAAGCTGAACTATTTATGTATTGATGTGGAATGTAGAGAATCTACAAAGTATGTTTGAATTTTTTGTGTTTGTAAAAAAATTAACCAATAGGGTTTTCATGTTTCAATGAATTTTGTTTGTCAGATTGCGTTTTTCTTTGATTGTATTGCGGGAGCTGTGAATGACGAACTGATGTCAAATGCAAGATCTTGAGCGCCTTATAAAGGGACGAAGAAGGCAGAGTGAAACACGACTAAGACAAAACGGAACTCTTCCTTTCATCCTTTCCCTAAAATAATTGTAAAAGTTCCTTCGTAGCAATACATAACATCCCAGAGCATGTACTAAAACACATTATACACATTGTGCTCTCACAGAATCAATGCAAAAAGGTAGACTATTTAATGCTTGACTGTGATCCTATGATCTTCGAGCTACAGAGCACTCATTTCCTTTCTGTCTCTCTTCAATCTCGTAAGCTTTATTGCCTCGACTTGATATTCCCACTCGTTACCAATCTCTCGATACAAAGTACATAATATGGTATACATACAGATAAAGCACAGAATAAATACTTGATTCACCAGATAACGTAATACATAGAGGCTCTATAAGAAATGCCACACAAGCATGAAAAGAGAAGTAATCATAATACGACACAACAATATCGTATCTCCAAGTGAATGTTCATTTCTTTCTAATGCCAACTTAAATATGCGCACAAGTACCACAAAATGTGTTTAGTGTTTCCCATCTAAAGACTTTTGTCGTGTTACACATGCCGCCTTGATTGTAGAAGAGGAACGTTTCATTATGAATGATGCACATTCGAGTCGACTCACTCACACTCATCTTCGGAAGTATAGAAGGAACAACGAGGTGTAATAAAATGCTGTAATTGATGCGTTTGCAAGTTGCGTTTCTCTCTTCCTTTCGATTTCGACTGTCGAATCATCTAATCAACGACCCTTGTCGTGCACACAAACACTGACTCGTTCGTCATTCTACGTATACGCTATACATGTTCAGAAAGTGCAAGTCAAGGATTCCGTATGTCGCCTGTCTCATCCTGATGACACCTTCTAACCAGCAACACTTTACACAAGAATATACCTGTACCTTAATGCAACGTTATGTTGGTATCCTTTGTATTATTTTGCAGCTTAGAGGATTATTAAGACAAATACGCGTATAAGCCTTATTTGTGAAAGAATTTTACTCATAGTTCGCTTTAAGCTTCTAACCTAACTGACAATAAGCTTCGACTACTTATTTACATCACAGCGAGAATGTGCCGCATGTAATATACTATGCAAAAACAGGAAATGCATTCTATGCAGATTTCTTGACTTGCATCTTCACCTCTTAGCCTTTGATAAGTAGTACAGAAAAGATACATGGCTGTCATGTCAAAAGTTACGCTCTATTGTTTTTTCTTAGGTTTCTCCTTTGCGATGCCAAAACAGTAATAAATAATTCTTCTTCGCCCATTTTATTACTACCTACTGCAATATTTTCGGTTCATGTTTACAGGAGCTGCGTGTACTTGATCAGTTGTCTCTCTGAATCACTACTGCACTAACAAGGAGCTCAAATTGCTGGCTGAAAAACTGTTTTATTGCAATTACACATTCAGAAAATTATTCTTACAGAATTTTCTAAAATAAATACTCAACATGGTGTTTCTCTTTTGAGCAAATTCAGTTTATTATATATATATATAATAATATGTCTCAATTATTGTAGATTATAAATGAATAAATACATGTGATATAAAGGCAGATGTGCACAGAATATAGTAGATAAGTAGAAACAATGCGAAATCTTGCAGTTGTCATGTCAGATGTTCATCAGTCATCGTCATCATGATCGGGTTGCACAATACTGGCAATACAAGAGGGGATATACCTACAAATGCAGGATCAAATCAGAGGAATGAGATATTGTCGAGACACGACTCTTGTTTTACAATAACGTATTCAGTGGTCAACTCTATCCACTGTGATGCTCACTACGTTGTCGAACTGATAGGCTATATACTAAGTAATACTTAATTGTACTCTGTCTTCTGTGCAGATTGAAGTGAGTGGAGTGCTGGTGATCATTGTATGAATCACAGCTGCAATGATCCAAGCAAACGTACTCAAGCGACTGCAAATTAACTCAATCAGTACTACGAATGCTCAGCCAAAACGTGGAAAAAACCGGTTGCTTCAACACTCAGACTAAAGAGAAAGTTCATGATAAATATTCGCTTTATTTACTTTGGGATTCCTTTGGTTTTCAGAGGAAATAACTTGTGTCCGTTCTAACCTCGTGTAAATTACAACGTGTGTTTTGCGACTATTCTTGCTGCTAATTACTAATTTGGTAAATACTTCTAAAGTTTATAGTATTCTTCACCTGTACATTTTTATGGCTCTATTACATCACTGCTGCTCACCCAGTCGTACTAATAGAGGAAGCAAGCTCATTGTACCTATAGACGTACGTAACTTGTGGTGAGAGCTAATGTAACGATCCAGTCAACTCACAATCAGATGTATTAATTAATAGGGAAGGTATGATGAGAGTAAGGTGCGTCGTGCATGTATAGTGTTGTACATCGATACGCTTGAGAGGAAAGTAAAAATATTTATTTTGGAATGTACTTCTTGCCTAATCTCCTGCAGTTTAATATATTTGTTTGTTTGGTTACGTTTGCAGATTTGTAGAAAAATTGAACTTCTACTGCTGATGAATTTAATATGTAGAATGTGTTGCTTAGAGGTGTTTTAGTAGAAACATGACGCGTTCTAATATATATCGCTTACACTCGTGCTAGCTGTACAGATAAGATCTTTCGTGCACGGGGCGCTCATTGACTTCTACCCTCAGCCTGATAACAGATTACGAGAAGTGACTTTTCCCATTGTTTCCTATGATCATGCACTCTGTGTGTTTTTAAGTACTGTCTTGCCCTTCTTAGCAGTCTTTTACGATTGACGCAATGGAAGATTGAAGCAGATAGGAAAACCGAAATTGGAAAAATTACTCGAGAATAACGATAAATAGAGATAAAGTCATTCGTAGCAGTGGTAGTTGCTAACTTTTTGAATTGTGTTGGTACCTGTGCTAATTTCCTTAACCTCACGTCTATGTACCTGGTAATTTTGAACCTGTATACATACGAAAAGCATAGCGAGTAATGAATAGAAATTTCAGAATACATGCTTTGATCTAATACAAATGGCCGGTGATAATTTTAGAGATAGGGACACGATTTGGACGGTGCTTGAGTGCCTTACTTGTGGAAATGTGTTGCAAATGAAAGTGATTGAGTTAATCGGAAACCAATTTACTCACAGGAGTATTTCTTCAGTGATGTGGTTTTAGTTGCTTTATTTCATAGTCTGTAATTGTACGGATTGGTTCCATAAAAGTAGGAATTCGTGCAATTTGGATATTAGTACGTATTTACATGCATAAAATTTAAATTGAACGTAGCAAATTGGGTACATTTAAATATTAATTCTGTAGGTATATAAATTTTATGGATATTATAGAACCATTTATTATGCAATCGAATAAGTCATAACTACCGATACAGGCTATAAAAATAAATACTAACATTTGTACAAGTGCAATCTCCATGCATGAATTTGTATAGAAAGCTTCATAATGACATTTACTTACAATTAGATAACATTGCTAGAATAAACTGTGGCAAATTTACTACTTAATGATAGGACTCATTCGAATATTTTTACCTACATATCTGACGAATGATTGATACTTAATTGTTAAAGGTAAGTACTAGACGGTAAGGGCGCTCAAATACACCTATCTATCTATACATCACATATTACTGAATTAGTTTTTGGGTAATGTACTTTGAATGTGTAGTTTTTGACATGTTATTTTTGACACCAGCTACAAATACTATTTACAAAAATGTAGTAATCAACTAATATTAGTAGATGCAAAGTATTTGAGTTTAGAGAACGTTTTTCAAACTCACACTGTGATGTAGAAATAATACGGAGAATACTGCATGATAATTTTTTATTATACAAATATATTTTACCACATTACAATCAACACCAAGGGCACAATGTAAAGTAACTCGAATTAATCAACATCTTATTGTTGATGAATCAACCGAACTGCGGTGTTAATAATATCTGTCTGTCCATTCAAAATCACGGTGCATGTATCTGTATTCATAGGTTTTAGGGTTGGAACGATTGCAGCGAATCAACTGTCTTATCGTGAGAGTCTGTAACAAGTAACTCGCATGTCACATCCAGTTAATTTAGACCCACCTTCCACAAAATACTCTTGTACGTCTCTTAAAAGTGCATAAGTGAGTACAAAATGTCATGTTTCAGCCGCAAGTCACCCGATAGAAGGAGCGACAAAGTCAATTGCATTAAGGTACATTTACTTTGTTTAATTTGGCAAAATATAC
Organism: Plutomurus gul; assembly: GCA_019776185.1. Lineage (NCBI taxonomy): Eukaryota > Metazoa > Arthropoda > Collembola > Entomobryomorpha > Tomoceridae > Plutomurus > Plutomurus gul. The sequence goes on from JABASC010003420.1 coordinate 13,826, forward strand.
ATACGTGCAAGACGATTCGACTTTCATTTCAGACGCAAATCAATTTCGCTCATATTGAACGACCCAAGAACTAATTTAATATAAGAACACTCGAAGTTCATCAATATTTATAAGATTGAATTTGAATGAGATGATGCTCATACATACATACACGTTAATTGTACATGAAATACAATGCACGTATGTAAAGGAAAACATTCAAGTAGGATTTTTTTTAGCCCTAGACGAATTAGAGTGCATGGTGCATCAGATGATAATTGTGAGTAATTTGTAATTACTCAAGTGGAGACACAAGAAAGTAAATTTGAACGAATTTGGATTATCCAAGCAAGATTGCTAAAGGACATTTCATCCGTTTACCACATTTTGTGTAGGAGTGGACCTAGCCCAATAGCTCA